>LVLI01000192.1:0-100158 GCA_001687465.1 Halocafeteria seosinensis | reverse complement strand
TCATTGTTCCATCAGTGACGCCAACCTTGCCGTAGCCAGCTTAAAGTGTTTAGATCCCTTGACAAGTGACTTTTAATTTGACGCCACAGGGATTCCTGTGATTGTCTATTTACATAAATCCATGGGAATTTCACTTTCAGCTCTTTTACCTTCTCGAGATGGGCAGGCAGCGTGCTGTTGCGAACCCACAGTGCACCAGCCGGGTCGGGGAAAAGAAGAAGAGGCCTGAATACGTGAATATAGATCCCATTTCGTAGAACACCATTAGTACGTACATATATAGTATACAATACTGTACTGGATGATGCATCGAGGAAAACAATATTTTCATCAGTTTGTATGTTATCGCCCTGAGTTTGAATGTCCACTTCGGGTTGAGTGGCGGTCTCGGTACGTTCACGGCTGTCCATTGTGTCCTTATCAGAGATTAAGGGTAAGAAAACCATACAGAAAGAAAGATTAACGATGATAATGCAATTTGATATGCTTGAATGTTCTTTAATTCCACTTTAATATGCTTAATAATGGGTTCACATTCTTCCTTCACAAAACTGGCAAATTTCGAAATATCGGGGGCACAGGCGCTTTTTCCGGTGGTGCGCCCCCGCAAAACATCGGGGGCAAAGTGCGGAAAAGGAAATATCCCAGCTCTGCTCCAAGAGTATACGTTCAAGACCTTAGGCCTACCTTTCATCGATTTGATCATTCTTCATTAGTGTACTTTCGAATTGCCCAATAATTTTTCTTCCTTCTGTTCTTGTTTACATGTGTACAGCCCCGTACGGCGTCCGGAGACCTGTGAAGTAACGCGATTTCGAGCCGTGTACAGCATATATAAGGGCATATAGCTTCCCTTCTCCCAAGATGAGCGGTGAAACCTCTGCAGAAGAGATTTTTCAGAATGCTCAGCAAGAGGCAGACAAATTTGTTGTTTTTGGCAAAAGTAAAAAGCACCAACGAGCAGCAGATCTTTTCGAGCAGGCTGGCGATGCCTATCGCTTGCAAGGCTCACCAAGTGGTTGTAAGGTTCATTGTGGCTCAATATCATGACAGGTCACTGTTTAAATTTTGCTTGATCACTCTCGTTGGTGTTTGTCGTCTCTATTTCCCATACCTTGCAGATTATGAAGCTATTAGATCGTTCGAGCAAGCCATCAAGCAACTGGTGCGGTTCTTCGGATATTTAGTTCTGCCTATGTCGAGCTGTTTTAAGCAGACTCTCTTCGGATATTTAATTGTGTTGCAGGGAAAGAACAACGACACAGACCAGATATTGCATCTCCAACAGAAGATAGCGGCCACTTATATCAGTAGCGGAGACTTAGGAAGTATGTATGGTTCGTAATTCTCCACGTCCCTAGGATTCATTATTCATGTAGCATCATCGTGCAGATGCCGAAGAAACATATGAAAGCTACGTTATGCCTGCACTTGATCAAGAAAAGCGACATGTTACTATTGGAAAAGTAAGTAGGGCACACTGTGTGGGAGAGTTCATCCTGACAGCAGTGATAGCTATGGTTGTACCGTGTACAGCTATACGAACAATTGGCCGAGGCGAGAATAAAGGAGACAGACAAGAGAGATATAGAAAAGGCAATTGGATTCTTTGACAATGCTATAAGTAGATATTCGATTCAGGTTCGTAATTTACGGATGACTGCAGTGTCCCTTCTTCGACGAAGAATCGCTCTGCCTACAGGAAGACTCGGTGAATAAGCGAAATGCAAAGCATAAATTAGCGGAAGTATACGCACGCGAAGCCACTGACAAGAATGATCAAGACAAGTAGGTGAAATAGTAAATTTTTTTGGTATTGTTGTCACCGAGTTTCCGAAGGAGTGTCCAGATTCCAACGAGCCATGGAGCATTATAGGGACTGTGGGAACATATGTTTGTCCGAGAGCCTCTCCAGGTTCAACGCAAAGAAATATTTCGTGTCTGCCATTTATTGTGCTCTCGCTTGTGGAGACTTAGTTGTGGCGAGACGCCTGGTGGATAGCGCTAATAAGGACGATCCCAGCTTTGAACGCTCGAGGGAGGGTTCTCTGTGCAATGATGTCGTTAGCGCTGCCGAGGAAAAAGATCAAGAGAAATTCGTGGAAGCACTCAAAGAGTATGATGAGGTGGCTAGATTAGGGGAACTTGAAATGAAGATACTGCTTTGCGTCAAGCGTGATATAGGAGACGAGACCGGAGGCACAGAAGAAGACGTTCAACGACAGCATGAGCTGACAGAGCGACAGGAGGGGAGCGGAGGCACAGAAGAGGAGGGGTTGGACAGCCTGCTTTGAGTCCCGACTCTTTAACAATTTCTCTGTCTAGCTTTCCCCCAAGTTTTGCTTAGTGCCACATCCAGTAGTATCGAGTAGCGGGAGATAATGAAACTCTTACTCCAAGAGCTCGCATACGTTTGGGGTCGTGATCCGGGACGGATTCCGCTGGCTAGGAGTGGAAGTTACCAGATATCCAAACTCCCGAGTTGTTGGTTTTCCTTTTGTTTATTTTTTCTTGAAGTTGTGTCTTAGCAACAATTGATCATCAACAATTGATGCTTTTAAGTTATACCTTATTGAAACAGCACCAACATATCCCTCACACAGTTGTCATTGGTTGGTAATTAAAGCCCCATAACTAGGACTCTATATTCGAGATATCATGGCTGCTGCACGAGCCATGGAACAGGCGAAGAAAGAGGAGAGTCGATTCTCCCTCTTTGGGCGGCAGGAAAAGTATGAAAATGCGGCTGAACTCTACGAAAGAGCCGGAAATACCTTCCGATCCGAGAACGACTGTAAGCCCTCCTTTCCATCACCTTTTCGGGGTGCATCACTCACCCTATCCCTGATAACACTCATTGAGACGTGTATATACATCGTATCTGCAGATGAACAAGCGCTGTATGCCTTCCAGAAAGCGGTAGAAAACTGGGTAAGGGGATTGAACCTGTTGCTGCTCTCTTCTTGAGGCTTCACGTGTATTATTTCTGTTTTCCATTGGACAGGGAAAAGCCAGGGACGAGAAGCAAGTCTCGACAGTGCAACAGAAAGTCGCTGAATGTCAAATGAAATTGATGAACCTCGATGGTAGGTGCAAGAGGGCGCTTGGAAATGCTGTCCTTCAACGAGTAAAGGGTTGGCTTTATCTTGCTAGCAGATGCACAAGCTACATACGAGGAACACGTTATACCTGTTTTGAAGGAAGACGGTAAAATTACCAACATTGGCAAAGTATGCTGTTTCGCTGTCTTGAGTTGGTACTGATGACTCTTCTCCACGGCCTGTCTTGTGGCGCAGATATATGAGAAACTTGCGGAAGCGTTCCACAAAGAGGGTCAAACAGGCAAGGCTATAGAAGCTCTGCAGAAAGCTTCAGATGTTTACGAAAACGAAGTACGTATGGAATGTGTACATGAAATGCTCAGCTTAACCCTTAGAAGTACTCTGTCGTGAATGCCTGCAGGAGGGCTCTTCTGGGCAAAGGAGAGCCAAAGCAAGACTGGCTGAACTTCTCGCGCAAAAGGCAGCGACAGATGTGGACCGTGAAGGGTAAGCAGAGGCAGTTAGGGGTATTCGTTGACTATTCGCCCTTCGTGTGACACACATTATGGCGTTGGTTACCGTGCAGATTCATGGAGGCAACCCAGGCCTTCCAGGAGTGTGGGGACATATGCTTGGAGGAGAACCTCCTCAGATTCAACGCGAAGAAATACTTTTTCTCGGCGATAATCTGTTCGCTGGCATCTGGGGATGCTGTTGCAGCCCAACGGTTGTTAGATAGTTCAACCGAACAAGATCCCAATTTTGGAGAGTCTCGAGAGGGGAAACTGTGCCAGACCTTACTGACAGCCGTCAACGACAAGGACGTTCAGTCGTTTGTCACAGCAATTCATGAACACGATCGAATAGCGAAACTGAGTGATTTGGAGACGAAGATTTTGCTTGTTGTTAAGAGAGACATCAATGAAGAAGACGGACTCGAGGACGAATTGTAACTGTAGTGTCTACTGTAGGTAAATACTCTAAATACACGGTACTGAGACGTTACAACTCTTGTTCCTTCATACATGCCGTATTTCGCGTGGCAGTTGTGGGATTGTTGCTGCAATTCAAGTTGTAGTATCTGACACATTGTACGCTCATCGCCGGTATTTTCTTTCCCGGGAACAACGTACTACCGGTAGTTAGTCTACGTGAATCGAAGCAGGCTATTTTCGGAATTGTATTGTCTTATTAAATTGCCACAATACCAACTATTTGTATGCAGCATGTTGCTGAACGCTTGCGAACGCCCTTTTTTCAACTCTTGCCAGTAAGGACTGCAGGTCATCAATCTTATGCCAATACAGGAGGATCTTGCCGTCACCACCCGGCGAACAGGAGCAGAGGCTCCGAGCGTGCCGGACACATGCCATCACATCAGTTCCACATGTGCGGCACATAACTGCGGAGAGGTAGCAAGGTGCCTTGCATCTCAAGCAGTCCATCCTCTTATCAGCATCGTTTTTTACATAAAATCTTGCAGTTTCGTCAAAGCCGTCCTCAAGAAGTCGTTGACGTAGCATGGATTCGTTGTAAACAATTTGTTTCAGCTCACGAGCAATGTATTGACAGTCACCGGGCGAGAAATCTTCGCAACACTTCGCAAGTTCCACTAAGAGCTTTTCGTGAGAGAACACCGAGCTTCGAGGAGTCTTTGCCTTATGATAGCTTTCCACGGCTTGTCGGCCCCATGGAATCCAATCCGGCAGCGCAAAATTGCAAGCCTCACCAACGTTAAATCCGTGGCTGAATCCCGAATGATACGCTCTTGGAAACGTCAATATAAACTCTCCTTCGTTTTGTATTGCACGGTATACTGGAACATCCTCTTGCATCAGGACGGCTGGAGGAAGCACTACTGTTAGATAAGTTAGCAAGTCCGGATAGACTTTGAACTGCTTGTATAAATTAGTCTTAAAGACGCTCTCGAATTTGTCAGCGTATGACGATGGTACCCCGTACCACTGCTTCGAAGATCCAAAGTGTAAATAGTTGATAGAATATAAGAAATTATCCTCAACATGCCAGGCGAACGTTGCAAACATCATCCCTAAGTACAACCACGGAACATTGACACCATTCACACCATCGCTTATGTACCGTAGCAGTGAACCCTCTAAGTGAGGCAAATTGTTCAAATTCCATCCAGTTCGTCTGTAAAATTCTGGATTATCAAATTCAATATTAACGCGCTCTGTTAGACCGTCTGCAAGGGGATTCCGGCACTTAGCATTCCTGTCCTCATTTCCTGCAACCGAATATTCAACATCTTCCATAGCTTTATTTCTCGCATATCTATCTCTTTTCGTGCCAACGCTCTGCGCTTGGTATTCTTCCACTTCTGGTCTCTTCAAGAAGCCGCTACCAAAGTCCTGTGTGTCTTGATCGTTTCCGTACTCAACTGAGACTTCTTTCGGGGATTCAACAATGTTCCAATACTCCCTTTCTACTGCAAGGGCCAATATATGTTCGTCAGACATACCCTCAATCTCACACTCTGGTACTTCTCGTTCTCTGAGAACCTGCTTTGCTTTGTCGACGTTCTCTTTACTGGAAATTAAGTGAGGAAATTGCTGCTTGAATGCCTCGGCCATTTCCTTGTACTCCGGCAACGTGTAATTCTTCCCATCAGGGAAAGGTGCCCCTTCTTGAAGCTTGTAGAGCTTCTGTAGGCGGGTGGGGAACTTCCTAGAGCATATATCAGCGGCGAGACCGCAAGGAGGAGACCATCCCTCGGGAGGTACAATTTTGCAAATACCAAATGCCTCTGCTTCCTTCTTTACTTTGGCAATATACTTAAGTGGTTCCGAAAACTCTTCTTTTGTGGGATAATATGTGGGGGCATAAGGCATGTTGGCATACGAAGGACGCTTCTGCGATAGACGAGAAATTGAGGTTATGTTCTCCGAACACTGGAGTTCATTCCACTGATAAAACGTACTTTTTGTTTCTTTGACAGCTCCAATGCAATCTTGAGTTCCTCAGCTTCCGCATCGGACGCCAGAGTATCGTAAGTAGTCTCAGCTTTTTGCCTTGCTCTTTTGCTTCTGCGCACAGGCTCAGGTTTGCTGGATTCCGTGGAGTCAGCCGGTGCGCGGCGATTCTCCTTCCTTGGACGTCCCGGCTTTCCTTTCCGTCTGTTTTGTGTTCCTTTTTCGCGTTTCACATAATTATTGATATCACCGTTGCCGAACGCGTTGGTCATATATCCCCCGTTGTTGGGGGTTGAGGATTCTCTCGTCCCATCCATTGACATCGACAGCGCCATTGTTCCCTTAACACCGGCACTCAGGTAATTTCACTTCTGCATAAAAAATGTTCAAAGAATTCGTCACATGAGCCACAGGGAATTCTAGAGATTTTCTAAACGTTTGGAGGTTTCTCAAAACGATTCGTCTTTTTTTTTGACCTTCAACCATTTACCGCCCTTCAACAGGGGAGATCCGGTGAGCCGTAACACGTACCCCGCCAAAGGTTCAACTGGTAGGAATCCACTACCTAATCACCCCTTGAACTGGGAAACCGATGTTTCACAATGACATATTCTTCAATACTGGAAGGCATCTGCTCCATGATTCCGGCTAATAAAAGTGCAGAAGTGTAAACCCTTCAACCTCGGGCGACCCATTCCGCGAAAACCACAAAAAAACTTTCAAGGGGTCAGTAGGAGGGCGGAGGACGAAGATCTTCAAGAACCATGTCCGATTTCGCAGGGAAATCACTGGCTGTTTCAACACACTCTGAGAACAGCGGAGCTTCATGGCCCTTCTACCAGCCCACACCACTGACAGGCGGATCAACATAAAACAAAATGCTCCACCGCCTCAGCGAGAACCACAAAGAGGAGGCAGAAAATAAGGAAAGACCTCAACTGGCAAAGCGTTCATTTGTCCGGCAGTCCGGTCGGCAGAATTCCCCTCAGTTCAATAACATGTGGTCTTCCCTTCACCCCTTCCACATACAAGACACAATAGCATCAAGCAATATTGAACTTACCTTTACAAAAAAGCGGATGACGGACCTTGCTGAACGCCTCGTAATGGTATCACTTCTTCTTCGGTTTTCTGCGTGAGTGACCCCGCTTCGGCTACTGAGCAAGAAAATCTCTTTTGCTTAGAAGGCGCTTTTACAAAATATCAATGAATAAAGTAATTAACTCCACGTTTAAATGGAACTAATATTTTGTTTCAGCGCTAGCTGGATCCCGAAATCAGTTTATTAAACCAAATAATTACCCATTAACTGATTGTCCAGAAATGGTTTTTCCGTTTTTGGCTTTTTCAGGCAACTCTTTTTCTTCAATACCTTTCCCCACATACAACTATTCTACCCAACAAGCTTCAATACGATATAGATAAACATTCGCTACTTCAACCTCGGGCATTCGGGTTTGCATTTGGGCTGAAAATCCATGTATGAGAGGCGAGAAAGCGAACACTAGCTTCCACATGCTGGTTCCAAGCGGTTTACTGCATATTTTAGGTCCCATATCAGGATTAAAAACATTGGCTTTGCAGAAATACTCAAACTGAGTTATATCTCACTCTTGCCGTCGCCGTTAGGTACGCTCGTGAATACTGTCATGGGTTCTTCCTGGCCAGCTCGAGCTGCTCGACCACGGAGGTGGTGGAGGAGGTTCAAGTTACACAGAACACGCGTGCTGCATGCAACACCCGAGACCACACTTCAACTCAGTAACCATTGATACTGATCAAGTGATGCATTTCCATAGATAGGTGCCGTGAGTGGGAAAAGTCAGTATAGAAAGAGCAACATTTCAGGAACTGCGTTCTCGGTCATCTGCGAAACCGTCCTCACGGCTTCCTGTAAGAGCTAAGCATACTCAGGGCAAAGTATGGGTGGTCATACCCGATGACGAAACGCTTATGAAAATAGCCGTAGTCAAAGGAAAAGCGCGTTGCTGTCCTACAAGGACGCTGAGTTCCTAGCTCAGCTAGCTATTTCGACGTTTCATCATGTTTCGTCCTTGTACCGAAAAACTCTGCAAAGGACTGGTAATTCCTGCCGAACCAAGGAAGGCTGAGATTCCTTGAGTTCATATTGTATACTGTTAATTTGAAATATACGTTGTAGGTACGGAGGTATGCGATGGAGAATAGATTGAATGGAAGTCTTGGCTTGTCACAATTTGAATTCTCAGCGGGACATCCTTCAGAAGTTCGGAAAGAACGAACAGCGGTGCATCTGAGACTATCGACATGTTTACGGAACGAATACAGGACAGCTGGAAGTTGTTTATCCTTCCATTTTCCATCCTTGGCTTCGCTCACTAGTTGGCCCCACACGTTATCATGTAGTCTTCGAAGACCCTCATGCAGATGGTGGCTCGGATGCCCAGCTGTACAATGCACAAAAATGCCGTACTATGGATTCCACACTGAACAATGATCACCATGATATTAATAATAGGAAACACCATTAGACATCTTCGAGGAGTCCATGCAACAGCGGTATCAATATGTATAAAGCGAACACACAAGCGAATGTGAAGCCACTAAAGTCAGTGAACGAGAGCATTCATGCCACAGAAGGTTTGTGTTTCATGTTTTGTCCAGTCATAAGAAGGTGTTAACGACAAAACTTCCATGCGAACAATGCTGGTATGCTAAGATAATAACAATACTTGTATTACTGGCAATATGGCTAGTGGAGGGGGGAAAGCGATGCATAGGTCGTCCTCGTCGGCGACCACCGATGAACAGAACGAAGATGCCGCCGATGTAGGGTCTAGAGTACTTCAAAGCTCTCAGGTAAGGACGCCTCGGTTATCTCCGTACATTTTTGGAGGGTGTTAGTATCGCTTGATACGACTGCAGGTGGATGAACCACCAGCGCGCTTCCCCAAAACCAAACTTCCTGCGTTTACATGGAGAGACGAGACAGATGCATTCCCTACCCAGAGGCTTTACGAGATTGAATCTTTTATACAGTCTTCGTCGTATCATTTGCAACGTGTGCCTGTTTCCACAAAGATCACAAAATACTCAGATAGGGAGCCTCAGGACAAACGGAGGACGGAGAACTCCATGTTTGATGACCTGATGCACATCGTTCATCCTCTGAAAGAGTCACCGTTGTATACGAGGGAACTGTTCGCTCAATCGTCACGGAAAGTGGCTCGCTTGGCGCGAAGCTATAGTTATGGGAGTACTTCGAGTCTTAAGAGAAGGCGCAGTGGGCAGCTGGATGAGGAGGGGAAACCTGGAGAGGATGCATCCGGAAAAGAGGGTGGAGACGAGAAAGAAGAAGGAAACGAAGACAACCGCAGTGAGGGCGCTGTAAGCTATATTTATTTGTACCTTGTTGTTAGTGGCGAACTTTAGTCGGCTGGATCCATATGTTGTATGCAGGAAGGCGAGGAGGAAGAAGCTGTGGACGAGGATTTCAATGACTACGCTGTTAATTACTACGAAAGCGATGATGAAGGTGGAGGTGGTGAAGATGATGAACCTGCGATGTAGACTATAGGCTATGCATCTTGGTTTGTAGGATTCCATGGCCACAGTAACACGAATCAGCTATCAGGTGACGGACCAGGCTGAATCACAGCTCATACCCCTTATCAGCTGCAACTCGTTCGGCTATGTTGACCATCTTTCGGCTGAATTAGCTTTTTTATAGCATTGTTTCCATCAATATGGAAGTGGCTGTTTAACAGTACCCGCGAGAATATCGCGAGCAAGTTGATGGGGCCTCTCGCCGTGTAACTCCATACGCTCAAATAGAACTTCACTGTACAGTGAGTCCCCCCCGTATCTAAACGTAGACAAATAAAACATAGTTGCTAAGGCTAACAAAGTGAGCACGATCATGGATTAAGATCCGCTTGCTTAGTCACACGGTACAAAGCGGCACTTTGACAGGTTGAGGCCATCTTCACAAACCGACGGTTCGTGCTTTCCAGGAATCCAGGGTCTTATTCGTGGGGAAGCGTATTGTCTAGTTGCTAATATCTTTTGTTTATTCAACTTGATTCTTTTGGGCTTTATTATTTGGGACGTGGAGGCGTTTGTTGCGCCAGCCGTCGGCTGTGAACTGGGACAAGGGCGCCAAAATCACACCATACCTACATACCTCTATTTCCAACTGACGCCTACGGGTACACAGAAAGAGGATTACAAGCTGTCGCGCGTCTATTTGACCGCATTTGGCTGGCTTGGAGGTTCCGGGTTTATGTTGATTGTTCAGTAGATACCGAGCGGCGAAAAAATGGATCCTCTAACGGAAGTCGTGGAGGAAGTCATGCAGCGCAGTCAGCGCGTGGTGGGATTTTCGCCCGGGCGAGTGTTTACAGCGTATCTCGTGCGCACTATGGTTTACCACCACGAAGACCGGTACTCGTTTCAGCGGCCCATGGATTTCGACGCCCAACACGAGTTAGTGGAGGAATGTCTAGAAGCTCTGGAGGAACGGAATGATCCCGCTTTAGAGACGTTGAGGATGCAAGTGGAGTTTGATTCAGAATACTATAAGCAGCAAGGAATTGTTGAAAACAATCAATTTGAGCGGGGAGAGAAACTACGGGACTTAACGGAAGAACTGTCTCGCGTCCCACCGCGTCAACAAGGAACGGCCTTACCGTACAAGGTGACTTCATACATGTATCAGCTACTTGAAGAGTTCATAGAGGTGCATACCGGTAAGGCAGCGTCAACAGGGGATGCTGCCCGCAAAGAGATAACAACTGCCTTGGAGAGTGTATTTCCCCAAACGGGACTTAATGCCTTTCTGCATTTGACTAGAGAAGACAAAGACGCACAACTCCACGAGTTGGCCCATCTCGTGCTAGGTATCCGGTTATTTAACTGGGATATCGGCAAGGGTGGTGCTGGCGTCACCAATATCTTAGGGGAAGCACTCGCTGAAGTCTCGTCCTCCCGAAGCGAAGTTGCTCAGGAGCTTGACGCAGCAGAAGAAATGGCACAACAGTACGGAGACGTCTTGCGAGCACTTGACCTGCGTGATGCGCTGCAAGCTTGGCCGGATAGTGCGTTTGAGGCTAGCAATAATCAGCGTGCGTACAGCGCTCTCCACGATATCAGAGAGGGTCTGGAGGAAATCCGAGTTGCCTCGAACAAACGAGCAAGGTGGATTCGCGAATTGTACAATAGGAGGCAACTGGCGTCATATCTCAACACTCTGCATGAAGAGCTTTCAAACTATGAGAACCAGATCAAGAATTGTGTAGCTGAGTTCCGAAGAGAGCTTTCGGACACAAAACAGATAGTGGGCGGCAAGGCCAGTGTTCCAAAGGAAAAGGTGTACCCAAAATTCAACTCTCTCGCTCGTGTATGGCTGGAAGCGAGTGATATCGCCCAGACAGTCTACGCAAGAAGCCATGTTAAAGAATGTCTCAAAGCATTCCTCTCCCCAGCGGTTTGCACTCTACATCTGAACACCGTAAGACAAACAAGATCATTGCTTTCTAAGGTAGGAAGCAACCATCAGCTTCAACTGAGAACCGTGGAGAGTGCCATAGCCCTATTCGAGCATTTCATTCAGAACATTGAGGAGGGCTCTGGAGAAGAATCAAAGGAAACAGCAGAAGTTTTGAATGTCAGTCAGAATCCTGAATATATGCAGCTACCGCTAGAGTTCCAAGGGTTTTGTCCTGTTTCCCTCCTCGGTCTACCGTATGGCGACGAATATGCACCGCATAACGGTGCGCTAATTCCTGGAAATCCTCATTTCGGGGTCGCTAGATTCAAGGACGGTCATATTGTGTGCTCTAATGATCTAAGCTTAGCGCGATTCAGCAAAACTCCTACTGTATTTATGAACACAGTAAAAGAGAGAGCCCGGAAATTCCCGGAATTGATCCATCTGCTGGGGCTGCAGAAAGACTTTGCTGCGGCTAGCTTACCTGCGCTAATTCACAGTGGTGGAAGAATGACTCAGGCTGATGCGGAAGCAGTGGCAAAAGGCTCCGAATTAGGGGCTACAGGACCTGAGGCTTTTGCAGAAGTGTCAGATAAACCACCCAAAGCAGATGCCGCGACTTCTACGCCTGTACATTTTATCGAGAAGAGCATACAGCCTAACTACACGTGGAATGAGTGGGAGTTGAGGCGCAGAGCTTTAAAAATGGCAAAGATCAGAGGTTGTGTCACACATGGGACGCAGACTGATAATTCTCACTTTAAACGGGACAACTCGAGTCAAGTATATCTGCCTCGTGAACAGGGCACACAAACAGGTATTGAACGAGGCACAAATCCAACTCGTACTGTTAGATATCTTACAGGGCTTAGGGGGAACAGACATGTACCAGTTCCTGCAGAGCCTGAAGCGTCCGAAGAAGAAAAGAAGAAGCGGTCTGCCGAGAACGTTCAGGCTATGAAAACTAATGCAAAGTTTGTCAGTGTTACGTACGATACGACTGAGCTAAAATGAAAGAAACAACCATGTAACATAGGGATACTTGGTGTCCAAAATGTATTTGTAATCACTTTCAAGTAATTTATGGATTGCTTCTACTCTCCCCATCTATTTTGCCTATTTCATCCGAATACCGGTGAAATATTGCTCTTCGATTCAAATTAAGGTAGACATCCAGCAATCCGTTAGCCGGCGTCCACTCCTCTTCCGTCACCACAACCACCGTCGGAATCTTAGCTTCTTCCATACCATGGGATACAACTAATTCATAAAACTCTTTATACAGGAGTGCCATGATTTCCTTCCGGCTTTGTGAGGAGAAGCAACAACTGGACTTCTTCAAACGCGAGGTTTCCAAAGAAACTATTGCCACGAGACTACTGTCTGAGGCCTCTCTCGTCACCATAACATTTTTCACCAACTCATGAAGAAGTAAAACGTTTTCTATGCGGCGGGCACATACTAGTTTTTGAGGGAATGCTATCAGGTCCTGCTTCCTTCCAACGAAAGTGAGAGTCCCATCTGCGTTGATTCTGCCGACATCACCAGTTGAAACCCATCGGCTGCCCTCGTTTTCATTGTCATCCGAAGCGTTGTACATGTTTGGTCCTCTTACGCAAATCTCACCATAAGCACTGCGCGCCTGATAGGCACCATATCGCCTAAGCTTTATTTCACAGCAAGCACATGGTGGACCCGTTCTGTGCAATTGTCGATCATCAGGCCATTGGATAGCTATAGCACCACTACTTTCGCTGTTTCCGTACACCTGAATAACGGGGCAGCATAAAGTTGTACTGAGTATCCGTTGTGTAACCGCATGCAAATTCCCACCGCTACTGATTAGAAGCCTCAGCGAACCCCCCAAAAGGTTCCGTCGGATACTGTCGAAGACAACAGAATCCCAAAAGGGTGTGCCAACTCCTTGTTGAAAAGCAGTCTTCTTGCGCACCAGTCCCCATCGAAAGCATAAACCTTTTGGAAATCGGCGCTTGGTTGCGTAATACAATATTCCTTTGCGAATTTGCTCCAACGACAATGGAGGAATGTTCAGAATTGTCGGTCTAAACGACAGCGAATCTCGCAGCGGAATCGGCAGTGACAGACCCGGAGCCCGCCCGTTGGGAGCATCTGATGATCCGTATGGTGCGCTCAGAATATCGCAAGAAGCGAAACCAATGCTTCCACCGTGGAACAGAATGGATAGTTGAAAACATAGCTCCGTCAAATGAAAAGGAGGTAGACAGCTTAAGTACCGATCCTGCGTGTGATACAAGGTGCATGAAAAGCTGCAGTCCTCAAACAGCGGATTAAGACATCCAGCCAGAATACTTACATTGCTATATAAAGGAGGGAGGGATCTTATCGCACCACCAACAGCTGATACAATATTTTCGTGAGTATGTAGAGTCATTGCAGGGCTCTCGGCTTCATCATGCTCCCCCCCAAAATTAACCAACGCAACAGATTGAGGTAGGGGCACTGTAGAGACGCCATGTTGCTGCTGTTTCCGGCTCTCCTGTATACTCTCAACAGTGAGAAGTTCGTGAACATCCGAGCTTTCAAACACCCCACTCTTCTTCTTTCCGTGCTCCATCATTACCCGATAGGCTTGTTGCTCGTCTTTGACCGGATTTCTCATACCCAGGTTTACAAGCGCCTCCCAACTAAGTACTTCGATTCCCACATCGTCGAAAATGCCTATCGCATTCGGTGGTGGTTCATGTCCGACATACACAACGGCGTGCAGATTTGTTCCCATGGAATTCAGTTTACTACCGCCTCCCGCTGATTTGATGCCGATGCTACGGATGCACTGCGCCAAAGTGCTAAAATACGCAGCAGAGTCGCACACGATTATGGCGGCATTGGTCTGGGAGGAAGACAAGGGCAAGTAAAGAGACTGCTGAGGCTCTACAGTTCTGAGGATGGCTTACACTTTGCAAAGCATTCCCGATTTGCTGTACGCTCATAAACGGGTTCAGGGATATCACCGGCATATTGTACCACATGCATGCGAGACATGTGATAATCCATTCTATCTTGGAAGCAGTAAACACTCCAATGTTACGGGAATCTAGCTCTCTTGTGGCAGCAGCAATATGATTCAGTTTGGCATGGAACCCCGCTCCGACAGCACGAACTTTGTTATGTACGTCTGTGATGAACATGTTCCACATGATACTTGTTGATACAAAATGAGGATGGAAGACAAGACTATACCTTGATAGCTTAGCATAATAAAGTCTGAACTTAAGCCAGCATGTTCGAAATGCTCCTGTACTCCTTCCACTACCGCCGTTCGACGAAGTTGTTTATCCACCACGCGTACCCCAAGGCACGAATTCCCAGAATACCGACTGACAGCAGTGCTGTAGCATCGAAGGAAACTCGTCCATTGAATACAATTGGTACAAAGATGCAATGTTTAACACGTACTCCCAGAGCATTCTTAGTGTCGTAATGTTGAAGTGATCCCCTTGGCTCTCTCGTACGCCGGCCACGTTGGTAAGCAGTGGAAAACGAGCGTTGCGAATTGGACCAGTGATATCGTCCTCTTCTTCTGGCTCAGCCATCTCGAGCGCCCGCGGAAGCGTTGTTGTCGGTACTGCTCCTTCCCAAGAGCAGGCAATCGTAACTACAAGGGGAAAGACAAATGCGGCAGCTAGGGCTGCGATGAAAATCTCCCATGGAACTATCTCTCGAACTTGTCCTGCAAATCCACACCATCAAAGTGTTGGTGGTGTGTGTTTCATCTCGTTATTGCCTGGGTTGCCACCTACCGAACACAAGCCAAACAAGTATAATACCTCCTTCTAACAATACTATACTCAAAGTGCATCCGATTATATACCGAAAGGAATGGCACTTTGGAGTCATATACAGCCCCTGGAATGACGACGAAAGCATCCAGATAAAGACTAGCAATACATATGAAATTGCGAGGGGAGCCACGTACTCTTTCGGCTTCGATGATTGCATCCTCCCACTCAGCCTCCAGTAAGTTATTCCCCTTGGTTGGCAACGTCATACCATCCGCCGACTCGTGTCCGGACCTCAGTGAACCTTGATCCTCCCCACTGCTATCTGAATGATTCCCACCAGAGGCTTCTGCTGCCGAACCGTCAGATTTCGTTTCTCGTCCGGACTCACTGTCACTATCCTCAATGGTCCGGAGGTGGGTAACTTCCTTTCGTGCACCCTTGGTGGGGGTGTCTCGAGAGCTCTTATTAGCCTTTCGTTCAGGTGTATGCATGGATTCGCCGACAGAGGATGGAGACGTCTGCCTAGCATCGCTCCCTTCCTGCTGCTTCCTCCCACCCGAATGTGCTGGAGGAGGTGGTGGAGGGTGTCTAGGCTTGGATACATCGATGGTCAGATGCTCAGACTGCCTGTACTCGTCTCCTACAGCCGAATCAGAAGAGATCCCTGTCGAACGAGCGCTGCTGGTTGTGGCGGAGGCTCTCCCATGCTCCATTTTCACCTCCAATAGACATACACAGAGACAATGAAAGAGTAACGCGAATCTATTTTTTCTTCTTTTTTTTTAATGTGTATCAAAGATTTGATGGATGTACAATGTATTGCACGAGTCGCCTGCGACCGGTTCCCAAACCTAGAATCCCAAGCTACTTGGTACCACCAGGAAAGTAAATTCCGCTGGAAAGGGATATCACATCGGGTCGTAATTGTGCACTAAAACGAATGTAAAAAGTTAGGTGCGTATGAATTCCGAAGTGTTGAGCACTCGAAAGTCATTACTGCCACGGATTGTACTACACATACAGTATGTACTACACAAGTTGTACTCGGATGCTGACTACATACAGTGTACAACTGTTAATGAATACATGATATGATGCAGAACGGAGTTCGGCCGGCACGGTACACACAAACCCGACGACAAGAACAACGTTGTACGGAAGTCGTCATCCTAAGGTGCCTTCTTCCTCCTTACCTGCCTCCTTCTTGTGAGAACTGCATTCGTCCTTCGACACCGAACAATAGTATCAGAGCCGACCACTAACGAAGCCTCGGAGATCGGTATTTCCGTGTGGGATCTGTATCGTCCGATTCTTAATCAATTCAATTCCCATGCTGAAATATGGTCTAGCAAATCCTCTACGAGCAGAATAGTCGGACGGAATTATCTTACTCGCCGCGGGCTTCGGCCCTGAATAAAGAATTCATCAAACCCGGTGTCTACATCATTATGATTGTCGGTATACTAAAGACGAGGAAAACATCATTGCGGAGTTAAGACGGATCTTCATAGAAATGAACACGTGCAAGATTCCTCGTCCCGAATTGTCGGAAAGCTACGGCGAAATCCATTGTCCAATGGAAATTCTAAGACCGAAGAGCAAGCTACACGAATTGACTTATACGTGCAAGAGGAAACTTACAACAATATCCTCCCAATCGTATTAAGCAATGAACTGCTACCTAGCCATGCGGAGTCCGATGGAATGTGACGGACACAGATACTGAAGTTCGAGTCTGTGTCAATGCTTCGAAGTCACTCGTGTATGCTGCCTCTCTGCTAGTGGAACAGCGGGTCTGTAGCTGCCAGACACGGGCGCCAGCTGCTACCTAAGTGTAGCGGCTAACATCCAGCTGCCGGTGGGCCATTCGTCGTCGTTTGCCGGGTGGTGTTGTGGAGTACCGGTACCGTTGGCACCTAGATAAACTCTCCTATCTCTTGTCTCACGAATGTGGTTTTAATGTGCTAACGTTGGCATGAAAAGTCGTTCGTGGGACAGAAAAGAAAGAAATCTGCGCCATAGGCATCCAGATCAAAATTATGGAAGGTGCCACGTTTAGCACAGCTGCGGCTACTGTCGACCCCAATTTTTTTGCAGTACACGAATACAGTACGGAGAGGTTGAGGAACTGGAGGAAAGCCGCCATCAACGGGGTGCCCGTTGGCATAAAATCCAGCAGCGGGCTAAATTTGACAAACTTAGGACCAGAGTCGGTTGAGCAAGACCCGTTCAAGAGAATGCACCGTTTTGCTGCCGGACTTAACTTCAGTACGGCAACCTACGCTGATGCTGTGAAGTATTTTAGTACGGATCGATGTCCCTTGCCGCCGTCATGTATCAGCGACGAAACAAAGGAGCTTCAAGAGACTAATGCGAGACTGGCGACTATCGCGGAGGATATGGGGACCATGCAAGAGAGTTGTTCTCTGTGGCAATGCGTAGCCTGTTCCCTTGGCACCGAGGTGTCTCTGGAGTGTTACATGCGCCACAACAGGAAGATGCTTGGACGATTTGGGAAGGTTCACACCGTACGGTATCGAGTGGTAGCAGACTGCTTAAGGTAGGAGCAACATTGATACACATGTGGGAGTTACCCACGAGAAACCATAAGTCAAGGGCCATCCTCGGATATGTCGACAACCACAATTCTGTGCAATCCGAAGAGCTCATTCCAGCCATTGCGAGTGGAGAACGTTCACGGCTGCTTTATTCCAGTCGTACCTCTCTGTCTGACGTCGACAAGTCGTGCGCTCTCTTCCTCTCATGATTCGTTCGGTGAGGCCATTTTGTATTGGTGGCAGCTGGAACATTGCCCAACGGGCATTTCATACTAGACGACTTGTTCCCCAGCACGATTTAACACCAAATGGTTGTTACTTCTTCAAGTAATGAACAATACCCTCTGCTTCATTCTGCAGTTCCTCATCCCGGAGAAGCTCCGCAAGGACAATTTCTTCATCGTAGCACATGGTCACGTTTTCCTGGAAGATTTTGTGAATCTTACGCCGATGCAAACGATATATCTGTTGTACTTTGTGTCCAGGTCCTGCAAAAATACCCATTCTGTGGCCCACTCGTCTGACCTCCGGCCCATAATGCATGACGCTTCTAGGGGTACCCACGCTGTCTCGGCGGAGTCGTTGCCTGGCTATTCCGGGGCCCAGACGGCTTAAGATCCCGCAATCAAACCATCCAAAGTAAACAGAATGGAATGGGTTTTCACGAATAACAGCGTCCAAAAACGGTAGCTTTGAGAACCATACACTAAGGACCTGGTAGTAGGAGTCAAACTT
Organism: Halocafeteria seosinensis; assembly: GCA_001687465.1. Lineage (NCBI taxonomy): Eukaryota > Bigyra > Bicosoecida > Halocafeteria > Halocafeteria seosinensis. The sequence goes on along the minus strand of LVLI01000192.1, from coordinate 81,660 downwards.
GTTCAAACGCTGATGAAGGTAGTAGCACTTATTCCCACGCTTCCCGATGATTGGGCCACGAATGCAAAGCTCACGAAAATCTTTTGAAACATTAGCTCCTGGTAACCTATCAAGTTCAACTTTTCTTAATTTTGCACCACTATTTTGAAACACTCTTCCCAGGGGATGGCTCCTCAAGTCCAAGTTATGGTAGTACACTATGTTAGCACCATTTTGCCGTAGCCATCGTAGAGTGCTAGGTATGCTTCTCATGAAATAACTAGCAGAGTGGTGCGGCATTCCGGGGACCTCGAAATATCCTGATACTACTGTCATTAATTTCTGGTTCAGAGCTGTTGCGATTGTCATTTCTGGAATTTGAGACTCGTTCGTTACGGGCTTCCCTTTGCCCAGTGACGCCCTTGGAATAAGCTCATCACCTCTACTGTTTGTCAATTCGTCCAGACTGGTCGGTTTTGTGCGTTCTGCCGAGGTGGGTATTGTAATGTTTCTCGGTTCGCGTTCGACAGCAGAACCACCGGTGCTTTGAAGAGCTTGTTTCGCACTCATAGTACGCGCGCCCGTATGATGATCTGCCATGGATTGATGTGTGGATTGCTGTAGGGATTCCGGGGAAGAGGATGACATCCATCTACCTGTTTCTGTTTTATATAATCGGCGGGACATGCTTGCCCATCGTGCGACGAGTACAAGCAGCACAACTCCGGCTGAGCCAAACAGTTTTCCCTTCGCGACCATTGTTGTTTTGGTTCTAAGCACACTGCTACCAGATTAAGCGCTCAAGATCGCCAATCGCATGGATGAGCGAGATATTTGATCTTGCAATGTGCGAGAATCGTGAATAACCAACCCAACAAAGAAATCGATGTCCGTGAACCACCTGGATAACTGCACTCCATGCAGCCCACATGAAACCAAGTCGTGGGTATATACATGCACGTCAAAGTTACTATAATGTCAAAACATTAAATTGGAATCCCTCTCTACGGCTGTAGGCGACCACATTGGCATTAACTTCAACGTCGTGGGGATCGCAGACAGGTATTAATTTACAGGTCGCCACCCGAAACGTACGATCTGTAAACGCTACCGGTATGCCGACTTCAACTATGCCATATGAGCGAGCAATAAAAGAACATATCTGTGGTGATATTTTGCACACCATAGATATTTTGTCTTTTGGTCGGGGTTTCATGTGGCGATTGCTTCTCAGGACGAAATCTTGTCTACTTTGTGGTACATGCTACGAGGTGGAAACCCTTCCTGAAATGGATCCAGCATACACATTCGTGATCTGGTGCAGCAACGTTAAAGAGAACTGGCCGATCATCAGTTTCCGAATGTACTTGAATCCCGTGTTTTCCGGCAATCGGGGACTGCCACAACATCAGTTCTACGTAGTCGGTAGGCCATAATAATGTACACTACTACCATACATAATATGGTATAACATTGTAACTTCGATTTCCATCGATTTTTCTCCTCTTCTGTTAGGGAATCCTAATAGGGATCCTTGTGCGCCTCTTACTGGGAGTCCTCGCAATTCTTGATCGCGTCTTCCACGCAGTCGCGCCGTTGCCTCTATCGCAAACGGGGGAATTTCCTTGTGGTGGTCCCTCAGATGTCCGTATTTCGTCCGCTTCATCTTCTCCGCTTCTGCCCACACTGGGGCCCACAGCCCGTCCAGCTGTTCCCCCATTCTGGCTATTCTTCTTGTTGACGATACATGCACACTCGCTTACTCGTTGTCGTTCTAGGTACTTTGCTTCTACTTTATTGATGACTCCCCCGCTCAATGAGCCTCAATCCATGCGATCGAGCAATGTTTTCGTTCACTTAGATTTCAAACATACAGAATCATGATGAAGATGGCTTTGTAGCGCATTTAGGTGACATATACACTATCTATCAGCATATAATGGAGGAGGAAATAAGGTTGAAAACATACTCTATATCGTCGGAGTCGGACGAGGATCAGGGGGAACATGATAGCGATAATGACGTCGACGCGCCAATGCCATGGAAGTCAAAAACGGCGATTTTTGAGACGTCTGTGTCCAATGACAGCTCTCAAGAGGTCCCCCATGACCCAGAGAGCACATTTTCAGATTCTATAGCCAAGATACGAACTGTAGATATCAGTCTATCCGAAAGAGAGAGTGGAGACGAGGATAGAGAAGAGAGTGTGAACCGCGTTTTCGTATCATCGTATGATACCACGTTATCATGTGGTTCTTCCTCTTATATAAGACGCCGTGCATCGTATGTGGATAGTGAAGGCAACTATATTGGCGGAGAAGAGGACGCGTTTTTTGAAGAAATGGATGATGATGACTCGTCGATCTCTACGGGAAGCTACGAAAGAATTATTGGGGGAGATACAAATTCAAATCAGACTTCACCAGAACTTCCGCAGGAGATACGCACACAGACGACCGCAAGCTGTCACGCCTCCGGAAATATGCAGCAACAGCACTTTAGAGACGTATGCGGTACTGCTGCTGAAATAACTTCGGGTGATATGACATACGGCGACGAATATCAGAAAACACATCCGGCGAGCACAGAGTCTCGCCACGGTTCTTGGGGTGCACCCAACTCGAAATGTCAAGCGTATGTATCAGAACGTAGCGACGGCTCTGCTACGACGGTTGTAAGTAACAAAGCGCATCTATACAGGAGAGCCCCTCAGTGCCCAACTCACTCCCCTATTGAGCCAACAGCGAGTGGGAGGGTGGACAAGGACCTGCTTCCAGGGATACGTAGCACAGTAAATGAGGAATACTCTGAAGTACTGGATGCTCGAAAACGAGATTTATCTTCTGGGAATCAACTTCGTGACCCACAAGAAGAGACAAGGGCATCGCACACTACCTCGGGAGGATGGAGGACCTTCACTCAGCAACAGCTTGATGACAGCTTCGGCTCGCAGAATGCATCACCATATGCTCGTGGAGGATCGGCGCTTGAGCCTTCTATCTTTTGTTCCAGTGATACAGAGGAGACGCAGCCTGACGGCTTATCCGGTGCAAGGTATGCAAGACATGGTATTGATCATTTTCTTCGACGACATCGGCCAAATTTTGGCCCAAGAACAGTCGGGGAGCAACCAGGGCGTGATGATGAAAGCTCTAGCCCTCTGACCGTTCACGAATCGGTCTCCAATAACAACTATTACAGCGCGATAATGAAGCTTCATACATGCTCACATGTTTCTCCGTCCTTGCAACTTGAAAGGCCAATTTCGCATTCTATACTCCCTGACCGAAAAGGACTACCACAAGAAACAAGAACCCTTGGAAGACAAAACCGACGAGTGTGCATGGTTGGACGGGTTCCGGCCACAGCGGGCACAATTTCATGCGGACAGCCTCCATCGCCTGTGTCTCGTGCTTCCATTCATCAGAGCAATACCTCGGTGGGAGCGGAGCAAGAGAGGGCGAATTTAGAAGAAGGATGGTCCTCACCTTTAGACAGCACGTTCACTAGCAATACTAGACGTGATGTAATTGGTCACAGTTCTGATTCCCCAGAGCAGCCGGCACCTTCGGGAGACGACAGTGGAACAAGAGTTGATTGGCCAGCAGATAGTCCGGCAGACGATCAATCAGCCAGCAAACATAACGCATGCGCTTCTGGTTGGTATGCGAGTTCCACTGAGGATGAAGACCACCCGAAAGAAAATCGCTTTTCGGCAACTGCACCCTCTTCCAGCCCTATGGATCCCTTCAGCAGTTGTGGCGGACGGATATGTTCGTCGCCGCCTACCCCACGAGGTTCAGATCAAGTCAGTGGTAGGGCTTCGGCACCGACTTCCTTTAAACACTGCAAAACTGGACCGAAATTCCAGAGAAGGGACGACCGTATCTCGGTTCCCATGAACATAGAACAACTTCTGGAAAATTCTCTAAGTGTAATCTCCGAACACAAGAAGGCTTTCGACAACGGTGCTTATAAAAACAAACGCGCAGGACGCTTGAGTCTTTCCCCAGAGAATTTTTCTAGTCCTCAAAGGGCTGCTAGGTCGACCGGAATAATGTATGGTTCACACTCTGTTAGGACAGATTCCGTGATGATGTCCGAACCCCCGTTACTTGAAGAGGTGCTTTTAGCGATTGAAGCTCTCAGGGGCTCTGTGGAGAACCTCTCAAAAGGCAGTAAGGAATTGAAAAAATTATCTGGACGTACACGTTCAAGGAAACCCAAGAAAACTGTCAGCTACATATGCAGCGCTCTATACATTTTCCACGATAGCCTGCAAATTTTATCGAGCACTAGCTATGCTTCACGGCCTTTCAGTCGACTTATTGGGCACTTGCAGGCCCAGGGCGATAGATCTATATCCAAACTGTATAAGCGCTTAAGAAGTGTTCAGTGTGACGAGAATGCCCAAGCGGACTCTCATGTATATAGAGAGTTGGAAAAGGAACTTAAAATTAGTAGAAATCTCTAGGGGTAATTTCGTAAGTCCGGTACTGTTTAGGCTGAGACCATTGACTGTCAGCCGTGGCTAAATTGTAGTAGAAAAACTCTTGTTCAAAATCATCATACAGCTGCGATATAGGAAGAAGTATAAGTAGGCGGCAGATGCGCGCCGTGTACCGGTAACGCTTACCTCGATCCACACATCTTCCTCGAATAAGTAGCCGCTCTTGCTGCCCAAGAACTTCCGTGGATTCCGGAGGCCTTGCTCGGTACTGATAGCCATGTGGTGTTCCTCTTTAACAACATCTGTACGAGCTGGAGGAGCCTTGGCAGCTTCCATTATCATAGTAGCGAAGCGGTATCCAAGAGCGTCAGCCAAGCATCGGTAGATGTATTCGTCCGCTCTGCTAGTTGAATAAATAGTTTACAGCTTACTACTGTGCTTTCTAAATTGTACAACATTTAAATTGCATAATGTATGACTTACTCTTCGCAAAATCCTGTATTGAATTGCTTTGGCTCCGTTATAGGCCTTCTTTGCTTTGGCTTCGGAGTAGATTGTGGGAAAATCATAGGATGATGCAGCGACAACCTGCTCTTCATCTCTGCATGTTGCAAGCTTAGCTTGCTTTTTGATGCGGATAACTGACTCAGCGGCTTTTCTTCAGATAACTCCTCCAAGTTTCCTCTTGCTTTTGGTACAGTTGGTGGCTTCCCTGATGGTACAATGTCTGTTCTAGGCGTTGGTTCCTTCTTGGGGTCCTTCGAATGTTGATTGGCTTTGTCAAGCAGTATGCCCGATTTTACTTTTTGAGGCTGAGTCTCCGGAGCAGTGCCATCCGTCCTATTGGTATCGCCTCCTGATGTCCCGTTGCTCTCCAGAGTCGTTTGCGCATGCAGTTGGGACTTCGATTCTTCTGTGTCCGACTGTTGGTTCCTGCTCGAAGTCGTTTCAGCCAAAGGAACTGTCACGTTCTCAGACGACCCCTCCGTGGGCTCACGACGATGTCTTTGCGCAGGATGCATTAACGCAATATTTTCATTGTCATTGCTTTTGCCTTGCCACGAAGTTGCCGATTCCGTATGGAGAGAAGACTCCATCACGCTTACTGACTTTTTTTCGGGTTCAGGAACAACAGGAGCCGCACTGGTTTCAGAAGTCTCTTCTTCAGTTTTACCACTAGACTCCTTCTTGTTGTAGCACGCTTTACAGAACCCAACAATGGACTTCCGCACGTTCGGACTACAACATCCACCTGGAAGACAGGGATTCAACGGGCAAATTAGCGGTTTGAGCCCGAGCTTCGTGACCCACCAAATTCGAATTTCTCGACGCTGTCCTGGGTGGTATCCTTGCTCATATATTTTTCTGCGTTCTTTACTCTCAAACCACGCCAATGTTTCAAGCTCCTGATTTTTGTTTGGTTCTTCTACCACTTTGCTATCCTCTTTTGGCATTTCATAATCTGCTTCTTGATCTTCCGAGATCAAGACTCCAGTGTAGAGGCAGCGAGTTTTCACGACTCCCGGATACAGGCCCAATCCGGACGAAGCATGCAGGACCACAATGCGAGCTATTTGCAAAGAGTTGGAATTCAATTTTGCATCGTACGGAGGTTTGTTATTCCTTTGAAAACTGGTCTGGGTGGGTAACAGCTCACCCAGCGGTCTGGAGTACGCAACTTTTCCTTCCCTGTTTTTTCGTTCCTTCAAGACCACCATGTTGGCATAGAAAGCAAAAGCTAGGGAAGCTGTAGCTCTAATAGATCCTGGGGTTAGCCTGATTCTCATGTACTTATCTCCCTGTTCCTCTTTCCGGCGCTCATGCAGCATTGCACGGATTTTTGCTCGTTCGTAATCGGAGCTTATGCTCATTATGGCCGCATTCTGGAGTAAATCTTCGAGTTGTGTCGCATTAAGTTTCTCCAAAAGAAGTTCGCCATTCTCACTAAAGAGTCCTTCCGCGTCCTCAGCATTTATACCCAGCTCTCTCAATTGCAGCTGGGCTTCCTGGTGTTTGGCGTCGTGCTCTCTTCGCTTCTGCTTCGTTGGATCATCGAGTTCCTCCTCAGAATCGTGTTCCAGGACCGATTCGTCAATATCCTTGTAAGGATCAATATATCCTAAGCGGATCTGAACAAGCAACAGAAACTTATCAAGCTTGCACTAAAGGAGCATGTTTAATTGCACTATACCTTTTCAGACATGGGTAGTTCTCGGACTTTCTTAATGTATCCTTTGGCAAGACTAAGGTTCATTACTGGAGCTGCATGTTCGACGTTGCTCTCTTCGGTTGATGGTTTGCTTTCGCCGTCGTATTTCATATCTTCATATTTCACTTGTGTGGAACTCTTTGGTTTCGACCGAGCTGTCCACCAACCAGACTCTGTCACTCCGGGTAGATCAAGCTGTGAATCCATCGGAACCATATCGGTGCTTTGCATGAATTGTTCTGATACACTGTCGAAACCAGTGATGCCTAATCCGGTGGAAGATCTTGATGTCTTGCTTCTCTTGTTCTCCGCGCTCAACAACCTTTCGGTCGGAGTTTTTGTTTCCCTTGTCCCACCGTCTTTTAGAACAAGAAAAGACTCTTGCCTAAGCCCGTAAAGTGGTGCTCCTGAGCTATGAAGCAGTTGGCGCCCCGAAGACGCATCTTGCCCCGAAGAATCTTTGCCACTACCTGCAGACTTCAGAATACTTCTTACGGATTGGTCTACATTCTTGGTAGATGTGCCTCGTCGAACAGTGATAGAAGCACCACCCTCGTTTTCTTCTGCGTAGACTTTGACTTTCTCTTCTTCCTCGCTACTATCGGTAGAATCGTCCAGATGCGGAGTCAAACCTTTCTCACTTGAATAGCGTCTTCCTTGGGGACTCAACCGCGAAAGCGATTGGTGAGATTTGCTCATCAAGCTTTGAGTTGATTGCACACTAGTGTCTTCCGGTGTTTTCCTTCGCTTGCGTTTTTTTCCCCGTAATCGAGCCTGGCGCCGTTTCTCTCTGCGGTCCCTGCGAGTAATAAGTCGTCTCTCGGCTTCGCTCTTTGGACGCATCAACAACTCTTGTTCCATCCAGACCCGAATCGGTTCCGTCATTTCTGCCAGTTTGTCGACTACACTATTCCACATTCCAGTCACCCCTTGTTGGGACGATTGGAGTTTCCCGGAATCTTCTAAAGACAGCTCGCGCATGGACGCTTGTTCTTGTTTTCGGTGTCGTTCCGGCAGTTTTCCGTACAGTCTCCGTTGCCATTTAATGTCCTCAGGCCTATGGAGTAATCCGAATCCGGAAGCTGAGCGACCTCCTTCTAATGAAGATTGAATTGATTCTCTTTCTTTTCCGATACCTATGCTACTTCTCCGGTAAGCTGGTTTTATATTGTTGTCGTGCTTGTATGTCGCAGTTCGTAGTGAGCCGAACTGGAATGGACGAGCTTCTGAAGAAACCATCTCTAGCATAATCACACGGGCAGTCAGCATTTTGTACTCAGCGTACATGAACGTAAAAGGAAGAAGCTGACTATGGCGCTCTGCATGGTTTGCCCTCCAAAATTTCAACCCTAAGATCTTTCTCTGTAAACTACGTTGCAGGCCAATCAATGGATATACCAACACAGGGTATCTGATGCCCAAATGAACAAATGCTGCCAGAGAATGATTCGGTTTCGCCTCTGGACTGGCTAACCGCTTCAGTATCGCGCGTGTAAAATCATCTAGATTGTCATTCCATAGGTATCGAATAAGTGCCCGGACAAGGGCAACATTGAGGGTTTCAACTTTTGCAACAGAGGAAACAAACTGAATCATTAGGCTGTACATGTCCAAGGAGCAAAATTCCAATAGGGCGAAAACAGCTTCTTCAAAGGGTATACGATCAGGAGCCACGCCACTTCTATTGTCAGTTTTTGAAATAGCTGACACTAGCATACGAAATAGTCTTCTCTCGTGGGCCTCGAACTGGCGTATAATGTAATTGATTTTCACCATACCACCAGCGGTATCGTTTGGATCACAAAACTCAATGAACAGTTTGCGAAGATTGTATTCCGAAACTCCGAGTTTAATCATACTTCGCTTAATGTGAGTCCACCGTGAAGGAGGGATGATATTTTCCGGAAGGAAAGCTAAGTGCTTGTAGAGGCCGCAATAATTTTGCGGTATGCCCAATCGAAAGGGTTTTTCGGGAGTGTACTTTTTGTTCGGGTCGTATGTATCAGGAAACCAAGTGAACCGTCGGATATCGTACCACTGGAACTTGAGCCAATCAAGCACGGGATTTGGTGGCTTGTATTCATCCGGAGTGAGATCATTGTAGCGCTGAGGTTCTTTGTGTTGGGCCACTTGTGTGCCATCCTTTTGTTCTTTGTCGCTCCCCCTGTCTACAGTAACGTCGTCATCTTTCTTCTTTCCCTGCTCGTCACGGCGCCTAGCAGGACTGTTGGAGTGCTGCTCGGGGCTCAATCGGAGCAATGATCGTTGACTGACGGCCTGAATGTCGACTGTGTGGGTCCGCTGAGGTGTTGCAGACGGTGCATTCGTGCTTTTCTTTCTCTCCGATTCAGTTGTATCTCCTGAAGCTTCACTATTTTTCGTTTGTCCCCCTAGTGTGGGGACTGTCTGGTTGTCCTTCTTTGCTTCCTCTGACATCCTTGCAGACTATGCCGTGGCTAATACGCGCTTCATTTCAGCGAACTGATTAATAAAGCCCTGCTTAAGACGCAGTTCACGTTTTCTCAGCCACTCCCACATGGTACATCAAATATTCATTCCTGGCTTTAAAATTGTTGAATCAAACAAAGCACATGCACTGGAGTATCGTGTAACTTGCAACTTGCACGGGGACGTTGGTGGAAGTCTAACGGTTAGCTTTCCCACCCTACCCAAGAGTTAGGTCAAGACGACTACATGGGGCAAAATATAGCAAATCCCACAGTTTTGGAAGGCTATTAGCTCGTGTTTGGTGATTACGGTATGAAGTTCACGGTGCTGTATACGCCAACGGGGTACACTGAAAGAGATGACGATTGTGTATGAATGAGGTGTGCTTGATTTGACTTCGCCTAGCATGCCTTTTCAATGATACTCCTGCCTATCTGGTTCTAGGTATCCCAGGGAGATACATGTATACACCGTGCATAAAGTGCCAAGTTGGCGCTGCGCGTTGAAGTGCCAGCTGGCTCAGCGCAAATGAATGCCTTTATACTCGATAAATGGGTCCATACGTGTACTATTGTTCACATTTCAGATATGCATGGGAGTATAGAGGTATCTCGGAGGGTCATGGCGAAATAGACCATCTAAACTAGGCGCAAATAGGGCAGGGAGTGCCAGCATCGATGGCCTGGAGAGGGGGATGCCGCTTATTACAGCGTCCGTACGCTTTATCCAAGCCTTTTCGGAGCACGTTCAGGCGCTGTTTAGTCTCTTCTGAGAATAGGCTATTGGATAGGTTCTCTGTGGTGCCTGTACGGCAGAGGAAATGGATATCAACGGAGGAAGCATCGGATTTGCAGGAGCAATCTCACGTCCAGGAACCTTCAAGTCAAAGCCTTCATGTCACTCTACATAGGCATACAGCCGAGGTAAAGCTGACGCAAGAGCTCCATGGCACTTCCCGGATATTTCTCGTAGACCTTCGTAAGTACGAAGAGCCTCACGATGCACAGATAGTTAATGCTGATTCGGTTCTGCCATTGTGCAGAGGATAAAGCTACAGAATTTCTATCATCGTTAAAACATGACGTGCCCGAACTCTTTTCGCAAGCCCAGCTCTCGGGAAGTAACGATAAAACATTTTTGGAGGCCTGTCTCGCTGGAGAGAGCATTATCTTCCCTGGATCTGGCAAGCACTTGCAACTGCAACCAACACGTCCTCCCTCTGGAGCGTCATTGAAGGACATGTCGAAATATGCAATATACGCGTCAATACGGAGGGATTTAGAGCTTAGAATAGAGCGCAATATTAGTGTGGAGTCCTTTTTGTCCGTATGTGAGCGACTTGGGCTTTCCGAGCCAGAAGCATGGGAATACTTGGATAAATTACGCGACGTAGGGATCGTGCTACACTTTCCTCATCACGAAGATCCTAAGGTCCGAAATACTGTGTTCTTGTCTCCTGAAGAGGTCATTGCGCGGTTTTATGGCTATTTTGGGTTAGACGATCCGAAGAAGAACTACGAAGCCGAAGAAACGGAACGCAAGCTAGGCAAAATTCGCAAGTTGGAACAGGACATTCAGGTGAAAGGATCGCAGTTGAAAGAGCTAGAGCAAATAGCGGATAGATGGACTCGTCGTATCAACTTTGCTATTTTTGTGAGTCTCCTGTCTGGAACATTCGGGTACGCGTATCTAACGTTTGAATACTTGAGTTGGGATATTATGGAACCGGTGACGTATTTCACCGCTAGTGGTAAGACCAAATTGACTCACGATTTTCGTTATGTTAGCGAATTGTTACGTTATTTATGGCCCTCTGTATATGCAGGAATTGCCATATTTGGATATTGGTGGTGGCTCTTTACAAACACTGACTTCCGTTACGAAGCGATTGCTGAGGAAGTTCAAACTCTTACAAGTCGCTTTACTAACAATAAGCACACTATTGACGATATAAAGACGGCAAGGGAAGTAATAAAAAAACTGGAAAACAGAAAGAACCAGCTTGAGAAAGAATTGGAGTTGCTGCAATATACTGGTTTCGATCCTTCGATAGTTAAGTTCCAGCGGAACTATCAAAGCCTACAAGCAGTCCCGGAACAAACAACAAAGAGGGATAAGGAGGAATGAGCATGTGTGTACACAGGCGCCTACTTGGAGTGTTTCTGCTCCTCTCCTTATCAGTACAACGTTACTCAGTGCAAGTATCGGGGTGAGATGCGGGCGATGCTGTGTTCCACTCTTTCTTTTCCGTCTCTTCGTGGACAAACCCCAAAATAAACAAAAGGGTGTAAATTCACCTGCCGATAGTAACATGGTCATGGTCATTTCAGTAGATACAGCTTTAAGCGTACCACGTTGTAGTTCCAGATGCGGAAAGTGGGCTGCGAGGTGTACGACCTCGGGATCATTGAGCCAGAGTGTTTGTTACAGCCGACCCACTCGTTGCATCTTTGGCTGATTGGTTCAACGTGTCTCTCTCCACCGTATTTTGTGTAGAATATATAATCATCAGTAAATTTCAGCAAGATTTTAAGGCCGGGAGAATGGAGTGGTTGAAAAGATTGTCCGGTTGAGAAGAAAAAAACCTCAAGTTTTTTCTGATGTCAGCTTCTACCGCTTCTCCAGGGCATTTACATGCCCTCCCTGGGGCACAGAATCATGACAGGGGACACGCCATGCACCGCCAGCAAACGGATCCTGGACACGGACACAAGGTGTCGAGCCACAGCTTGGTAAGCGCATCGTCTAAACGCCGGGCTCTAACCGTATCGGAATCCACCCGGCAAATGACAGGGGGTAGTTTTCAGAAGGATTCCCGGGCCGAATCCAGGGATTCGAGCCACATGGAAGAGGAATTACCGACGGAGGAGGAGATCCTCGAGAAACACAGTCTTCCCGCGTGGAACCTGTTTTCCGGGAACTTACCGGTGATTACAACGAGCCAACATAACCCCCGTGATGGAGAGACAGTGGGACCCTCGCCCTACGACTATTTTTCAGGAAACCTCCCTGTGCTCTCGCATGTGCTCCATAAGACCAAAGGGAGATGTAAGTCCATACTGTCGTGTATGTCATGGGACTCACGTCGTCAATCAAGTGGATCCTGTTGTTGAGTGCAGCACCGGATTATTTACAGCCAGGCTGGGTTCAGTTACAAGTAAGAGGCATTCATGAGTGAATCTTTTTTGAGGGTGGTATGGTTTATGCGACATTCTGCCGATGGTGTTTTCCAGGAACCTCTCGGACACAAATTTTGGTGGAATACGAAATTTCGAACGCGCCGCGAGAGAAGGCCATTACCCATCGACGATGGCAGCGAAGAAACTGTGCCATACCAAGGACCAATCTGGATTGAAGCATTTGATGACAGACCGGAAGTAATGCACCGATATTATATAAATATGAAGGATGCGTACATCCAGTGGTCCAGACCACCGGAGTTCGACCAACCTGGTATGGGAGAAAAATATCGTAGTGTGTGGGAAACACAATGGAACCAAGAAAAACGTATACCTTGCTATTTTAATAGGAAAACTCTTCAATTAGTTGAGACGATCCCAGAGGGCTTTGACGGGTTAGCGTATGAGCAGCACTGGCAGTCTTTTACTCGTGGGGACCTGCAACGGTTGCTAGATCGTGCTTCTAGCCGACGAACGACGCCCGACAACGTGATAAAAACAGATGGGAGTGCCGGAGAGATGAATCCGAAAGAGTTTCAAACTAACAAGAAAAGAGTACCTCCGTGGGTGTCCCATACTCTGCGTAATCCTCTCGATGACGCGGCGGAGCACGTCGGAGCAGGCCCTGGAGATGTGGCGGTTTACGTCAACACCCTGAGTGGAGAGATTCGATGGGACCCTCCGACGCCTCCTCCAAATCCGGATGAGATATTTCGAGATATCGAAAAGCCTCCATTACCAGAAGATGCGGGTAATTACGAGCCCCCTCCGAATTTGGACGATCCTGCCGTATGGGGCCATCGACAGTTTAAAGACTTTTCATCTTGGGTTAAGAAGCGAGGTGGGGGAAGGTCTATGCTTGGTAGCACAAAACAGCAGAAACGATATCTCGTCCTTAAAGACGGAAAATTGCGCTATTATAAGCACGAAGCGGATGCACATTCTAGAGACCGAAAACCACAGAAAAATATGGTAATAGATGTATCTAACTACGACGTCGAACAATTACCAACGAAGCCGCGGACATTTCGGCTCATTCCCGTCGAAGACAGGACGGCCTTAAGCTTCAGCAAAAACTCGAAGCATGCTCCTCCACCAGATCGTTCGTTTGAATTTGAGTGTGAAGACGTTGAGACAGCTCAACAGTGGCTTGATGCTCTAGGAGAGATGACCATTCTGTCTTTGGAAGGAAGCGATAGCGAAACATAGCGTTTCCTCTGAACGATGTAAATGGCAGTGGCTAGAAATAGTACAATTTCTGGATTGATTTGTGCTTAAGTTTCGTATTACCTCCATACTTTGACAACACCATTTCGTGAGCCTGTAACCAGCAATCGTCCTGGTAGGTCCAACCACTCCATGGTGTTAATACAGTCCGTGTGCGAAGCCGGCGGAGGAACAGAGCCTCGTAAGCGAAGCGAGGGTAGTTGTTCCTTATCAGCGGTTGCGTCGACGGGATCATCCCCCTCCTCTTCAATCTCTTCCGATACTTCGTCTGTTCCGTTAGTATCCGCATAATCGTCGTGCGACAGAAGCATGTACGGAATGGAGGAAGAGAGCGCACTGAATTCAGAGGAGCTCACTCCGTCTTCAGAGGTATGCACGTTGAACTCATTCTGCCTGGGCATTGCTTCCTGTGAAGGGGCCGTATAGTTTGGTATGATACTGTACGGCAGCGATGGGTGACCTTCGTATGCATGGCGCTCTTGCCCAGGTTCAAGTCCTGCGACGGTATAAGATCCGCGTGGACGGCGAAGATCCCAGCAACGAATGATCCGGTCAGATCCGCCAGTTAGCATCCACGCAGGAAGGGTATCCAAGTCGGCCTCATATGCATCCCAGTAGGTTTGCTCTTTTTGACGAGCATCACTATTGTAACGTTCCTGTGCTCCCGTGAAAGTTTCGTTCGAGGATGTAATGGTATACTTTCGGTGACCACTGAAGGCGGCACCTGCTTCGGAGGAAACGCGAGCAGCCCCTGTACCGCGCATGCCGTGAAGGGTGAATCCTCCTCCGTCATGGCTCTCTCCCACAGCTCCCATTGATTCCCAGTTATCGTCGCCACGATCTTTACTAGATCCTGCCATATTTTTACTGCCGCGTGCTCGTGAGCGGTGGTTAGTGCCAGGTAGTGGGAACAGGAGACAGTTGACAAGGGGGCGCATGAGATACTTTGGATTATGGGAATCTTCAGCAAGTTCCTCATGGAGATAGTGTTCCAAAACGTCGCAATCTTGACCTTTATGCAGGTTTAGTGTCTCTGGGTGGTGCCGACTCGGAACAACACACACCTCCACGGGTTTAGCCAGGGAATTTCCTCGAGTGACTACTCGGTTAAGGTACGGCGGTCTTAACACGTCTTCTGACTTCATCTCCTCCAAGCCTCCCTCTACGACACGAAGAATACGCAAACACTGTCCAGTTTCAAGATTCCAAAAGCCAACGTCGCCATTACCACTGGTTATGCACACGGCTAGTTGTCTGACGACAGATGGGCTCGAAGACAGGCTCCTGGAAGCACCAACGGGAGTAATTCGCTCAAAAGGAGCTCCCTGTGTGAGATATGGCCAAACATCAGAGATGGGAAGCCGGGATGAATGCCTCCAAGCACAAACCATCAGCTGAAATCGCAAATCATAAGCAGCGATTATCCCCCTGTCAGTTCCGATTATAGCCACATTAGACGTTGCTCTGTCGGCGTATGACTCATTGTCTCCAGCAAAGGTTGTCATCGATGATATACAACCGAATTCAGGCGGAATGCACAGTTTCCATACTTCTTTTCTCAGTCTCAAATCGTAAGAGTGTATCCGTCCTCGTCGAGTGGCCGCAAGAACAAAGATTTGAGTAGAGGTTAAGAACTGCTTGACGCTTACGATACCTCCTTCTCCAGGAAATTGTAGTCGTTGAACAAGGTGTATGCCCGAAGACTTGCAAGGCCGATTGCCGGTGTTATTCTTTCTAGAGGGCTCTATTCCACCGCTAACGGCAATACTTCGTGAGGTTGAATCACCATCGTCTGAGCCTTCCCGTGATGAAGTGCTGTCTCGAAAGAGGCTTGATAACACAGTACTCCGATACCCATCATTACGCTCTTCAGAACCGCTAGAGTACATCGCCGCTTTTGCCTCTTCCACAGATATTCTCCAGATGTCTACCGTTCCGTTGGAGGATCCTGATGCTACAGAAGAAGAACTTTCAATGATTGCTAGTGTTGTGATTCTCCCACCCTGTCCGTCATATGTCATTAATGAACTAGACGATGGTCCGAGGCCTAATCTCTCAGTAGGCCAGACCTTGCAAGTCCCATCGTCGCTAGCAGTCACAAAAAGGGAATGATCCTGAGTAACAGCAATTCCATTTACAGCGGCAGAGTGCTCTACAAAAGTGCTCAATAACAGTCCATGGGGCTTGCTTCCCCACGTGTCCGACATTTCCGATTTTGCTTTCGAAATGGCTGATAACCCTTTCGTTTGAGCTTGTTTGGAGGCTTGACGCGCTTCTTTGTCAATGTCGGCGCCAAAGTGTGGGCGTGTTAAAAGAGACGTCTTCGCTGGGACCAGATTTCCAAGCTCGCTGCTATTTCGTGAGCCGACATGTCGGCCAGATATGTCCAATTTCGACCCAACGAAGGAAGCCTTTCCTTTCCCACTATAACCACTGCCATCGCCAACGTTCGGCACCGGAGGAAGAACGACCTGAGATGCGAAGTACATTTGGGGAGAGAGCGACAACGATAGCTGCGGGGAATGGTTTCCTGTTTGACTCGACTGAAAAAGACATGAAGACGGAGATATCATATGTAAGTAGACGGGATCCCAAGGTTGGCAGGAATTCAAACATCTGCTTTCGGAGGAAAGATCGTAGAGCTTACCAAACTCCGATCTCGCCTTGATACCCGAAATTAAAAATTCTCTCCATGAAGGCATCCTATTGGAATCGCCTTTTCCAAAAACTGAACGCAACAGACTCAGAAAACTCAGAACATCGCCTGTTGCTGAGGACCTCTGGTTGACGGCATCTAGAGGAACGAAGTACGGGTCATTCTGGTGATCAGCAGGCTTTTGCCGATCAGCTTGGCGAGAGTGGGAGCATCCAGCGTATACTGCATAGCGAGAGTCATGTATTGCCAAGTTTTCGTTTTCGTCCAATGGTTCCCCGGTGAATACAAATTCGGAGTCAATCTCTGAACCAAAAACAGGATCCTCGTCTTTAGAGGCAATGTTACCGAGATTCCCTTCCTGGTGGAGAATAGAGCTTGAACCCAAGCTATCAAGGGTATCTGCTGCTCGCTGCATGCGAAGCTTAGCCAACAATGTAGCAAAATACGGTATGAATGGACGAAGATACCCTTGCTCCTCGTCAAACTGGCCTCTGCTCTTACTGTCGCTTCGGCTACCAGACTTTCGAGTGTTAGCGGGAGACCTCAAATGGACAAATCCCAGATACGGTGGTAACGGTGGCAATTCCATTGCCCGTGTACGTCGGACGAATGCTGACAAATGAGATGGAGCTAAAAAGTCTAAGTCAGCAGGAACGTCGTTCTGGGAAACTGACTCATCCGGGTCATCAAGTTTGCGGGTGCTCTTCGACATCAGTTTCTTCTTTGAAGGCCCCTCATTTAACTTAAAATGATCCTCAAAAGCTTGAATGTTATGCTGCTTTTGCGGTCTATATAGAAGCTCTTGTACTTGATCCGGTTTAATACTCACATACTTTGCCAGTCCTGGTGTCGGTACGCCAATCAGTGGTGTGCCAGACGTGATGATGTCATTGGCGTTACGGTTTTGGTGATGTCGAATGGATCCATGAAGAGGAATGCATGCGTCTGCTACAAAGGAGGCTTCCCTATCTTTACGACCTGTCTCTGGAAGGAGGTTCTTATTTACATTTGCTTCATGAGTTGTGCGGCTTCCTTCCTCTCGCCTAGTTTTGCCCGCTCCTCCACCCTCTTCGAACTTGGAATTGTATCCATGGAGCCACAGTAATTGAGCACCTCGGGGGGCACTCATGACTTCCTGAACCTGGTCGGTGGTCAATCCCATAATGCTATCTTCTGGGTGATAGTATTGCGACTCATCAGGATTTATTTCCTTGTTATCTTCCCTTCTTCTCTCTCCAGTTTCTCCATCGCTCCACTGGGAATGGGGCTTTACAACTGTGTCTCGCGACTGTCCAAAGCCTGTAGCAAAGCTCATCCAGCTATCGACCGCATCAGGTAGATCGTCTTTCAACCCTAGGATCTCACGATCTTCGTTACAACACGCAGCGATCATCGCTGAGCAAGCAGCGCTTGCGTAGCGAGTAGCAGCGAGCATCGGGTCACGTCGTTTAGCAGACATCGCCTGTCCAGGTCCGGTTATAATTTCCCGTTTTGCAGGTGCAGCCTGGCCAGATGTTTGGACGAACGAACTCCAAGCTTCTTTCTGCTGCATGGGTGAAGAAACTGTAAGCGAAGTTTGACGCCGCGTCTGATTATAGATGTTCTTATTCCACCGGACATTAGGGAAACCTGCTCTATCAATCTGCCCCAGTGCCTCCAACCATCCTCCATGAGTACCCTCGAAACCGTCCCAAATGTTCTCAGATCCCCAAACCGTCTCTCCCTCAAGTTCTTGATCACGCTTTTGTTGCACATTGTTTTGAGTCATGTTTTCCCACTGAGGAACTTCTAAAGTGGGGTCGTCATGTACTTTAGCGTTGCTTGGTCTGAGGACAGCGTCGGAAGATGACCCCGATGAAGAATTACGCACAGACAGTATTAAACCATCCCCTGCACCAGGTTGGGCTCCAGCAGACATAATAGCATCCGTAGGAGCTGTGACCGCAACATGAGGGTCCCACAGCCCGTAACGCAAATAGTTGCGTCTTGCACGCACACCTGAGGAAAAGCATTGCATCATATAGAAAGCACCCCAGTCAGCAGGATTTGTCCACGCCACGGAAGACGCCGTCGTAGCATCATAGAGCAACCGGTGAATCTGATTACCACTCGACTCTGCATGCTCTGTCCCCTGTTCGCCGAAGAGTACATTTGTAAGTACATATCGATCCCCAAGAAGAGGCGGAGACGCGCACTGTATTGCGCCAGATCCTCCGGGAGCACTACTCTTCACCAAGTTTGAGGCCACCAGCGGGTTTTCTCGGGCAACTCTGGAAAGAATTGACGGCGTCGAAAGTTTGTGCGAACCATTACTTTCTCTTCCTTTTAATATTGAAGACGCAGTCGCTAAATTTTCGGAAGAGGACGAGCGTGCAGCCTGGTGTCCATAGGACAATTCTGCTTTCGCTTCTTCCCCGAAATAGCGGATCTTCCCGTTCCTTGTTTGTCGAGGCAGTACGGAGGACGGGGGACGTGGAAACATAGATGCGTACCTCTGGTCTGGTACATAAAATCTAGTGCACGATAGGTTCCGCAACGCAGCTTTGCTGTAGGGGAGTGTAACACAAGGATGCATATCTGCGGAAACAGATTGGGGACACCGTTGAGAATCTGTGGACTTCCAGAGGTACCACCGAATCTTCGAGACAAAGTCTACTGGTGCATCGGAATGATGCGCTTTATTCTGAGTGGCCGCTGTGCTCTGTTGTAAGAATGACGGACGGAAGAACTGGATCGCATCTGCGGCGAACCTTGCCTGCCACGCATGATTTCTCCTGCAGCTGCTGGCTATGCGCCGAGAAATGTACTCTATACAGCGAACACGATAACGCAACAGTTCCATAGGAGAGCTAAATCCATACAGGGCACATTGCGTCCAGCTACTTTGATCATCATCCATTGATTGTAGCGCGTCGTATGCTTGTAGGAACTCACGTGAGAACCACAATGTTTGGCTATTAATACTAGGATTCTCTAGTGCAGCAGCCAACGAAGTGCTCCTTCGAAATACTTCTCCAAAATTTAGATCCGTACCGCCAGCTTGTAACTCCTCTGCGAGGGACTGCAGAATATCATTTCGCATACGTGCGCTGTCGAAGCAGATCGAAAGTGAGAACAAGCCTTGAGAGACAGGGGGTAGCATCGAGGAAAGCAACACCTTCTGGACCCGATAAATTGCCCACGCGTAAGCTCTTGAACGAACAACGTTACTATGTGTGAAGGAGCGAAGTCCATGTCCCTCAGCCGGCGTTGGGTTTGTGCTTAGTTCAGTCCTGCATTTAGCAAGCTTTTCTAGTATGGAATGGATTTTATTCCAAAAGCGGATTTCTCGCCTTCTTGGGAGGTCCTCTTTGTTGGGACTTTCCCGAAAAGATACAGATATAAGCGGAGATAATAATGGAGCAACGTAAGCATGAGCATCCGGCCACTGGAGTTCCACTATCAACGTTGCAACTAAACGAGCAGCTGCATGTCTTACCCAGTAACTAGGATGTAGCAAAAATCCCAAAGCCCCAACGTTTGGTGTTAGGTGATCCTGGGACTGCTGCGAAGGACTTGGCGCTGAAAGCATGTTCACTACACTAGTAGTATTGATCAGTTGCTGCTGCACGATGGTGGACAGAGCAACTAACGCACTATGGGACACTTGAGGAACAGCATCGTAGGGCCCTTCTTCCAAAACTAGGAGAAACAGGTGCTCCGTGCTCGCCTTGCCGACGAAGCTGCACAGTCCAGGGAGAGCCAGAAAAAACTCACTGTGGGTTCTCCAGTCGCCTGAACCATTACCTCTGTCGTACCCGTTTAGGAAGGATGTAATCCAAGGAAATATAGTCTCCTCGACGAGTTCCCTCCCAAATGAATGACAAAGAAGGGGAATATTCCTTAGCATTGACTGCTGGCAGAAAGCAGAATAGTATAAGCTAGGTAGCTTGGCACATGCCTTTGTGAATCTAGCCCAGGCCCCAAACGCTGCAGCAGATCCATGGTGATACATGCAGACACTGTCGTCCGCAAACCTGCTGCTCTCTACAAGCGAGGCAGAAGCGAGAGATGACATGGCAGCCGTAAGCGTTGTAGTGCTTGCTTGATTGGCAATACTTCGCAATGCATCCTGATATTCTTTTGAGCTCGTCGCTGTGGCTCTTGCTGAAAAGCCGCCAGACGATCCAAACGCCACTGACTTAATTGTAGTACTCGATATTCCACCGGTGTACCCTCCATCTCCTTTGCTATTGGATGATGAGGCTCCCAAAGGATCCTGTCCTTGCATTCCGTTCAACGAGCTCATCCATAAATGCAGCAACGACTTCATTCGCATTTGTAACTCTCTCAATCGATATTCAAAAGAGTACCGGAAACGAAGATTTTTCGAAGGAGAATACCGACCCTCCATATTTTCCTCTGAATTCACTCTTTCTGACTCTTCCTCTCCTGGTCCGTTAATAATGGAAACTGAAGTCTCACTGCTAGATTGTTGCTCCGTATCACTCACTTTCTGTTGGGATAGCTCACTATTTTCTGGGTCTAACCGCTCTAGTGCAGCTAATTGTTCGTTCCACTGTTCTGTTTCTACGAATCTTCTGGCGGCAGCGGAAATCCTGGGAATAGCAGCGGCACACGCAGCTCGCACCACGGGTTCTGGATCATTTGGGAGATTATTCAAGGCAGGAATAATATACTTCAGCACAATGCCAGAATCAGAAGGCGGGAATGAACGCACTTGCTGGAGCATTGCAGCAACCACCATCACTGCGTGAGATCGAACTAGACTGGATGGATCGCGGAAAAGATCCACAGCGTATGGAATTATCCTCTGAAGTCGGACTTCATCTGGGGTACACTTCATTGCGCCAAAGCGACCAAGTAAAGCAAGAGAGGTAACTCGCAGCGTAGGGGAAGTAACATGGCGTGCACATGAACAAAGAAGAACAATTACCATAGTGACAGCTTCAGCATGTGCGCGATGAGAGGGTAAAATAACAGCGTTGTCTTGAAACAAGGGTCTAGAGGAAACGCCCGGTGAAGGACTTGCCGGGGACGAGCCCTGACTTTCGTTGTCACTATACTCTTCAGGACCAGGGACACCAGCAGTTGATTCAACTTCTTCAGTTGATACCGCTTGAAAGTATTTTGCTCCAACTTGTTCCCTCAGATTGAGGAGCCTTCGCGATGTAACCGCCGCAGGCTGCCATTGTTCGTAGAGGCCCCACGGAGGAGCGCTGCTTAACCAGCCACTAGCGGACGATTCCGTTCCGGGGCCGCGATCTGCACTAGTGGTATGACCATCCATCCATTCCCAAGTAATCCAGTCCTGCTTTTCCTTCATATGTTTGAAGCTAGCTCCTCCATCGACTAGACCGTTACCACTGCCTTCGTTACCTTCCTCCCAAGACGTATCTTCAGATGCGAAAGAGGTTCGTTCCAAAGTTGAGTAGTGTTCTAGTGCCAGCCTTCGGCGAAAATAAAGCTCTCCCACTGGATCACTGGTTCCCGTTATTTCAGCGAGCAGCCAAGGATATGCCTCGCATATAGCTTTCGCCCGATAGTCGGGAGAGACCATTGACGATTGCATCAAAGAAGAGAAAAATGGGAACAAGCATGTCACGAATGATGGTGGGAACAGATTATCAGGACCAGTGTAATCGTGAATATAGGTTAGCGCAGAACCTCGACGAGCCGGAGACATCTGAGTCATTCTCAAAACTAGCTCTACCACCAGTTTGTTGTCAACAACATTCTGTAGGGTATAAGCGGGGCTGTTCTCAGAGAGCCGAGTACCGGTCTCGTTCCTCCTAGTATCAAATAGATTTTCTAAGTTTCGTACAGATTTGCCTTCCATGAACAGCTCCCCAATACAGCATCCAGCTGAAAATATGTCCATAGACGGAAGTAGTCTAGGGTCAGATGCTTCGGCTGGACCAGGCCAAATGTTTCGATCTCCGCTCGAGGATGCCGTACGATCGTTGGAGTCCTGACGTTCTTCATTGCTTGATGGGTGCATCGGCCGCTGAAATGATTTTGTTGCCCCAGTTACAGCATCGAGAAGAGAATGGAGGGAGTCAAAATGTCCGGCAGACATATCGATGGCATTTCCCAGTAGGACACGTGCCGCGCTCTGTTCCGGGCCATACGTATAAGACTCATTTTCATGGTGCTGATTGTATTCTGATGCCGATACGGCATTCGCTTCTGCATTCTGTTCTTTGTCTTGCTGAAGAAATCGTTCCGGTGCAAGGTAGCATCTCCTTCTTCCTTCAGGGTCGAAAAAGTAGTCGAAATCCCCGGTCTCTGGTAAGTAAGGAGGTTTGAACGATGCAAAATCAGTAAGGAGGATCCAACCCCAACTAGTCATTCCAATGTTCTCCGTTTTTATGTCACCATGGCATACTCCCGCGGTGTGACATTGCACGAGGGTACAGAGAAGTTGATAGGCTACCCATCTTTTTTCAATCGAAGTAAGAAAAGGCCTTGTATGTAATCGGTCATGTAAAGTACTCGAAAGAAATTGTCTCGCTAAAATAGCTACACTGTGTCTTCTTCCAATACTGTAAAACTGGTAAGGGAGCACACTTGGCTGCTTGGTCAGCGTGAAGCATTTCGACAGAGCATTAATCCGTTTGCACGCTTGCATGAACTGAGTTGACCACGGTTCATTGCTCACTATAAACTCTGCTGCCGATTTAGAATGCACCAACGAGGCCGACTCTCCTTGGTCTTGTTTCCCTCCTCCATGCTGCGATTCCTGCAGGGAAGCCGCAGGAGAACTGGGGGTAGGAGTGCGTTCTCCCTCCACTCTCAGAAGATTAGAGCCCTTTGAGGCCGACGATTTCAAGGTGTTTGGACTGCCAGTTCCTGCTACTGCTTGAGAATCTGTGCGGGAGGAGCTCTGGTCGGCACTACTGCTTGTTTTCTCTTGTCTATTCTCTTCCTGTTGCTCCTCTGGCAGACTGGTTCTCCCCGCTAATGCTGCTTTAAAGCGCCGCCGCGTGATTGATAGCTGCTCATATTGCGGTAGAGTATACACCTTGACGAGTGCCGATCCCCCTTCGCTGGATGGACACTTCATAGACTTCATAAACTTGCCTTGCCCCACATAACTATCGAAAGCCAGCTGAGGGAGCTCTTCCTGGAGGGTGGCATGCACGTCCGAAGGCGCTTGTGCCGTGGGGATTGTATTACCCATATTATTGCTTCTCTTTATTTTCCCAGTTGTATCATAAAACAAGACTTTGCCAAAGGTGCAATTAACAAGGTCCCCGGATAAGGTGGAACTGGTCCCTTGAAGACTCGAAGGTACAGTAGCTGCCACATTGTACTTTATTTTGCACCATGGTACCTCGGAAGTTCATTCTCTGTTAGTACACGCATAGAGTGGGTTTTGATGGAGAGTCTACGAAAAGCAGCTTCCAGCTGCGTCTATCTAGAAGTTGTAGTTTATGCTCAAATGGTACAAACGAGATACCCACGCTTTAAGTCTTCATAATGGTGTGTGTTGTGCAGTACAGCACATTGTACCGATGCGACCGTGATCATCCAGTGTGCAATGATATGCTTGTGTATTGGTTGGGGCAACTCCTTACCGCCTCGTTCTGCGGCCACTACCAGAACCACTCTTGGTATCATCTGCAAACAACAATAGCGAAAATACAACTGTAGCACAACGAGAATTAGGCATCACGATGAATAGAACTTACCTTTAACGAAAGCCCAGGACACATCTATGGGTCTTCCCAACACCTCCACTCCATTCATACCCTTGATTGCAGCTTCTGCTTCAGCTTTTTCAGCATATTCCAGCAAAGCATATCCCTTGACGAAACCGGTTCTCCTGTCCAGATTCATATTGATATTTCTAACTTCCCCGTATTCGGCAAACTTATCAACTATATCTTCCTCATCTGCTTCTTCGTGAATTCCTCTGACGAACACAATCCAGCCCTCAACAGCTGCAGATCAGAACCAAGGAAGTTAAGCGAGCTCAACCTCCAGCAGTTATAGCTTTGTACAACTCACATGGTGCAGGGCCAGTACCACTGGTATCTCCCAAGGTCTCATACGCGCCACCTCGTCCTCCCATATCTACGTCCTGTCCCAAGAGCCTCCTGGTTCGTCCACCATCTTCCATCTCCATTTTGACTGATATCGGTCTGGGTTTTCTCTGATTACAATAGTGGGCTGAAAAAGGACATGAGGAAGCGCATCCCACGGTGTTATTTTGGGGAATAGAAGCAAACAAACACGATAGCAAAGCCCTCCTGCCCTAATCCTGTGGGATGAGTACAGGGCAAACTTTCCTTCGACTATGGTCGATGAAAAGTTTGTCTCCTCGGAAATATCCGAAACGCAGTTTTGTAGTGTTTTCATCTCAAAAGTGTTGCTCAATGTGCCTTTTGTCTCTTTGATGACCCCCCGAGCAGGGACTTGGATGTCCCTAAGGAAAGTCTCATTTGGCTCTTGAACTGGCTTGAATTACGCTCTGAAGGCGCCATCAAGAGAAGAGGGTTCTCTGTGAGGTACTGCGTTTATAGCCCATTTTCTTCTTGTACAATGGGGAGCGAGCAGAGCATTCCACAGGGGCCTCTTCCGAAAGCTTACAAGTCACCGTCCTCCGTGAAGCAATACGGAAGTGTCCATGGGTACCATATTGTGACCGTGGAAAAAGTCACGGCGATTGCTTGGAGACGCTCTCCAGATGAAGGCGACAGCTACGTGATTTGGGTGGTGGAACTCAACTGTCACGGGCAACGATGGACGATTCATCGACGTTACAACGAAATTCTGTCTCTGTACAATGCGTATAAGAAATTGTTCGCATGGGGCGGTCGACCGCACGGCCTCTTACCACGACGCCACGTCTTCAAATTGAGGTTCAATCCCGAGGTTATCGAAGAGCGCGTCCAACAACTACCGGACTTCCTGCAGAAATTGGCTGATGTGCAAAGGTTTTGGTACGAAAGTTCGAAACCTTGGGAATTCTTTGGCTGCAGCGTGATTAGTTTCGACGCGAGCTTGGGAAGAAAAGGTATGTCGCCCTCGGGTTGTGGGGACTTCTCGTTTAGCCAAATAACACGCACTACTATGTACAGGACATGAGGGATGGCTACACAAGTTAAGTGGTGGTAGAGAATACAGTCGCTCGAAAGCACCTATTGACACCTGGAGGAAACGGTGGTTCTGCCTGAAAGATAGTTGCATTGTGTGGCTCAAGCCCCCTCATCATGTTCCATCGGGGAGAACTCCCTCGCAGCTACCACCGAATCAACAGTCTCATCTGCGGGTTCAAGAGGGTACAAAACATGGGGTTTTCCTTATTGACGACGCGTTTTGCGTCTTCTACGATAAGCGGAAGCGTTCCATTGCGCTGACCAATCGGTCTAGGTGCTTGGTTGTCTTTACTCGGGACAACAGAGACTTCGCGGAGTGGATTAGAGCAATCAGTGACATGTACCGTGTTCCCTCGAGTGAAGAAGATAGCCAAGAGCGAGAGCATGAGGATAAGTCCACGAGAGTTTGTAGTACTTACTTGAAGGACTTGCGACGACACAAGAGGAAACATACTACCCATGGCTCCAATTTCATCGATGCCGTTCGGCATTCTCCGCACAGATCTGGATTTCCTCTCCGCTTAAAGAATCTTGCTGTACCCCTAATTGCTGGGCAAGAAATTCATTATGCAATTGCAATGTGCATTCTAGGGGCCCAGAGCGAGATATTTATTACAGATTGGTGGCTCAAACCAGAATTACCGATGTTACGAACGTCTTTGCTTCCCTTCAGCGATGACAACCGACGCAAGGAGAGTGTAAGCTTACTTGACATCCTTGAAAGCAGAGCCGACCCTGCTTGTGAAGACAGCATACAAGTCTGGGTATTAATGTATCACGAATACGAGAATGTTTTGCCCGAGCTCAAGAGCTACACCGCCTCCCAACGGTTACAGTCAGCATCTCCAAACATTCATGTGATTCGGCATGGCCCAAGTAGTCTGAAGGATGTCACTGAAAAAGCGTTTAGTCATCATGAAAAAATTGTCGTAGTCGATCAACGTGTAGCGATAGTCGGAGGCGCTGACCTTTGCCCTGGAAGATTTGAAACCAGTACCACTTCTGATTTGATAGGGCAAGGGGAGGAAGAATTTTACAATCCGCGACTTCAGGCTAAACTAGCATCTCTCCAGGGACAAAATAGAATGAAAGTACCTTCGGGGGAATGGGGCTCCACATTTCCTCGCATGCCATGGCAAGACGTTGCTGTTCTTCTTCGTGGACAGGCTGCCCTGGACGTGGGGTTCCACTTTATTCGGCGATGGAACCACCACCTCGTGGACATGTCCAGGTTCCAGAACTTAAAGAATACAATCCCAATGCTTATTCCGCAGAGCGATATTGTTGACAATGACCCTCGTGATTTTCACCAGCATGGCAATGCGCGGGGCGGAGCACAATTTGGATGCGGTAGTTGGACAAGAGAAGAGGCTGTCGCTTATCTTCGCCGGTACCTGCCGAAGGCGGTATCCAGTCTTCTTGGGTGTTCATTTCCCTGGTTGTTGAATGGGCACGTGAGTCGCGACGAAGAGTCGACCTTAAGAGAAGGCTTCAGTAGTGCCGCGCAAGTTCTTTCCTCCGTCTCTTACTGGTCCACCGGAGTGCAGGAAATAGTCCCCGAAAACTCCATCGAGGATGCAATGGTGCACGCAATTATAAATTCGGAGTCTTATGTATACGTTGAAAATCAATTTTTCATCAGTCTGGCGTCCCCATTTGGTGAGGGCAAGCTTGACTCCGATATTACGAAAGACCAATCAAAACTCTCTGCATCTGAACCGTTGAACAGAGTTGGGAAGGCGCTTTGCTCCCGTTTATGTAAAGCTATTCGGAACGAAGAAAGCTTTAAAATGATTATCGTGCTGCCAGCTCTTCCAGAAGAGTCCGAAGAATCAGTTGTGTTATGGATACTGCTGTATTGGCAACTGCGCTCGTTGTTTATCGGCCAGAATGCCCTCGTGCCTACAGTACGGAAAGCACTTCAAAGGAAGCTGGGAGTAGGCGTCCCCGAGAGCTCTGTACAAGCACAGCTGCGCAAGTATCTTTCAATTTGCTCTTTAGTACAAACACAACGGGTATCCCATCCATCTGCTGCTCTTTCCGATATTCGTGAACATTTATTTGGATGTATAGAAGAACCGGAAGACACTCTCCTGATGTTGGAGCAGATCTATGTCCACAGTAAGACTTTGATTGTCGATGACACGCTTGCTGTTGTAGGAAGTGCTAACATCAATGACCGTTCTCTACACGGAATTCGAGATTCGGAAATAGCTGTGCGCATAGGCTACCTGGAGAACGTGCAGGAGTCTTCTTGTTTAACCATAAGTGTGGAAACTCTGCGGGGTTTGGAGAATTCAGCCCGAGAGCAGTCTGCACGTGTCGATTCAACGATGGATGGACGTGCAGTACAAGCTTGTAACCCAGTCCGAGAGTTGAGGTTGCGATTGTGGCGAAAACATTTGGGAGATGTTGTCGGACTGGAAGACCCGCTGAAAGCCTATGATGAAATATGGTTGAGTAGCATCGATTCTAATTCGGATATGTGTATTGAAGCTTTTGGCGAGAAATTTAGAAACGAACATTTGCACTACCAGGAGGAAGGAACACAGCATGAACGGCTGTACTCTGGTAGCTTTTCAGCAGCCGAAATCGAAGGTTGGCACAATCCAGCACTCTTCTCTGCTTGGAGTAAAAACTGGAAAGCTCGCGAAAACGCGCTGATAGCACATAAGAACAAAAAAGAAAGCACTGAAGAGAACGATGATTCCACCCAAAATTTGCCGGAAGCAGAGTCTGTCTCTAGCTCACCCATGCGAATCCCCCAAACGGAGGCACTCATGGAAACAAATCAGAGTAGTGCCCTTCCAGCTCCAGCGCGGTTGCTGATTCACACCCCAGCTAAGCTGTGGCGTAATATGAGGTTCTCTGACGAGGAGATCAACGCATCAGCGACACACCTAGAGAAAATGCTTCCAAGTAAAGTGTTGACAAAAGAACACCTGTTTCTTGGTGCACTACTATAGGCCCGAGTTGTATAAGGGCATTGTAGGCGACGTGAAGTGTTTATTGAATTTTCATTTCGCTTTCCGCGTCGTAAAACATGCCTGCATGGTAATACAGAAGAAAACAGTCATCATGTTGCATGTGGCATACGCGGTAACCTCTGACAATGGAGAAAGACTAATTGAGAGGCCATTTGTACGCCAGCTCTATATTGCTACAAAAAGTTGTTGAAATGTTGGTCCGACCGCGTAGGATATGGCGGAGAACCGACCGTCGAAGTAGCGTTAACAATATGTAAACTTGCACTCAGGTTAGCATAGCCAAGTCACCAACCCCTCCGAAACAAAACGTTCAGGGGGCTTCATATGACACGCATGATTATTGCTGAGCCATCCTTGTGCTTTAGACACTGTCCTCATTTTTTTAGAGAGTCCTCTCGTCACTTGGAAATAACACAGGCGAAGTGTACATCAGATGTAAATTACCCGTTCTCGTTAATCTTTGGACCAGCGTCGGAATACAGAAAAGAAAAAGAAAAAAAGGGGGGCGTTGGAAACTTACATTTGCTGCATCTCCCAAGATGTCGCTATGAACGTCTCGCGTTTAGATCACTGCATTTATGCAGAGGCAGCCATACGTAAAACATGTACAGACGGATAAGTAACGCAAACAACTGGATCAGAAAAAACTGGAGCGTCACTGAATTTCCACATTGTCGGTAAACAACTTCTGGTAGGGGAATCAGTACTTTCATCACCTCCAACAACTACGAAAAAGCTCAAGGGAACAACAGAAAACTCTAAGGAGCTCCTCAGGCAGCCAGATGTCTTCCGGCGCAAGTGGATGACCCGAAAATTGGGAACAAGCCACATGCTCAGACGGTAATTCCAAATTTTTCCTCCTCGGAACTCCGAAACAACTCATAACGCAAAAACAACATAGTCTCAGGAACCGATGATCACCACTGACATAAAATGTCGTCTGCCGGGTAAACGGCTAAGTTTTGGTTGGATCTCATCATAGACCGAGCTACCAAGACAATGTCGTCGCTAACGGAAGCAGCTACTTACCACAATATTAGCAACCCAAAAAGATAAAGGGGTCCTGCGCTGAATAACCATAATTAGAAACCCATTATCGCCTGTCTTCGGTTAGAAATCAAATTGGCAAATGAAACCTAGTAACACCGCGAAGACATGACATCAGTATCGCACAAGGAGAGTCCCGCAATATCATCGAACGTCAAAGAGACAACTCCGAAGCGGGTAGTTTCGCCGTGCTACGAGCTATGACATTCCGCTCTCAGGAAATAAACATTCAATCAACATATTGCCCTTTAACAACGACATGTCAGCTTTAGCATGGAATGTCTGTGTGTTCCTCATAGAGCCATAGCTCGTCAGGTGCCCCATGTATGTACCATACACGTCACCCGCTCTACCGCTAACATGCACTGACAATGTGACTGCACCAGACAAGAACCACAGTTGTAGTCGTTAAATCCGTTGTTATTGGCATGCACAATCAAGAACGCATCAATCGAAGCGAGCTTAATTGCTTGCGCGTTCCACTCCCTTCGTGTCGCACACGGATAAGAGGTAGAGCAGGGACAGATTGGGATGGATACCCCTTGCGTTTAGCAACGTGCTGCTCACCCCAGATAGAATGTGCGTCTATCTATTTCCACCATCCCTTCACTTTGCTTCGCTTCGCAGCGTGCTTCACTTCACAAAACCGCGGCTTGTGAACTTACCTTACATAGTGGTTCCAGTTTAGGAAGACTATGTCAGGGATCTGCGAACAGCAAGGAGAGAAGACATGTGTAATAGTTCCCTCAACATGGCTTTCTCTTTTTGGTTTTTAACCTCGGAAAAGGACAATAATGTGCAAAACGCGACCAGGACGGCAGCTTTGGGATAGTGCAGCTTGCCATCCAACTACACGTCACTGACACTCTTTTAGACCACCAGCGGGTAGCCAAACAAGCGTCGTTACTATTGCACATGGTTTAGGAGCAAAACAATCGGTTGAAAACCTCGTTTTACCCCAGATAGAATGTGCTGGGTGTCACCTTCACAAGCACCCTCGTAGAAACAACAAAAAGCCTCGGTAGCGGCCCCATAGGGGACGACAAAGAGACCACAAAACAGCAGTGACAACCCCTGGCTTGCCCACTGTTTTGGTCGCCTCTTCAAGCAATTTCGGCGGTAAGAAAGCCATTTTTCACGGCCCAACGGAACCATTCGGCAACTTTCAGGTTGAATATGTTTCACTTACTTTATGAATTCACCCTAACAAAACTCCGTATCGCGATGCTCTTTCCTGAAGCCCTCTGGCGGCACCAAGTTGAAGTAAAAAAAGATTGTACGGTCCAGTGCAAGAAAAGATTGCCTTGTTGACTCCAGGTCCTGGGGACGCTGAGTGAGGCTTGCTTGTACTGGCCGGGTTAAACAGGTTCTCACAAGGCGAAAATGGGTGCCAGTGCGAGTTTACAGCAGGAGGGACACCTTGTTGGGGTGTCCTCCAATCAGCAATCCCTGCTCTCGCAGAATTCGGGCACGACAGCGGTGGGCCATCCGGATGACTCCGTCGCTCGACCGAATCACATTATTACTGTCAAAACTGTGCAAGCAGAGGCTTTCCGAGTTTCCAGGGAGTCTTGGGTGTTTGTCCTGTATCACATCAAGCTCCAATGCAAAGGGTTCCAGTGGACGATCCACCGTCGTTACAATGAACTCAACCACCTGCGGAAGAAATACGAATCTGTCATGGGTCAACCATTGCCCAGCTTCGCCCAGTTACCTCCGAGGCATATTTTCAAACGTCGGTTCAATAAGACGGTAATTAAAGAGCGATGCCGAGGAGTACCCAATTTCTTGCAATATGTAGCGGACTCCCAGCCTCTGTGGAGGTTGTCGCCCGACGTGAGTGGTTGCTGCAAAGTTGAATGGGTGTTGTATATCTAAATCTTATGTTTTGTCTTCCTGCAGATTTGGCATTTTTTTGAAGTTTCCCCTGGCAGCTTTGATTCTGCATTAGGTAGAAAGGGCAGAGAAGGCTGGGCATACAAGCTTTCCGGGGGTCGTGCTTTCCACGCTTCTCGCTTCCCGGTGTCTAACTGGAAACACAGGTGGTTCTCTCTGCGGGACTGTGCCATTGTCTGGTATAAGCGGAGCGTCGCCAAGAATTTTCCCTTATACTGCTTTAACAAGATAGGCGAGGATGCCCCCGTTCTGCGAGGAAGGCGAGACATCGATTCGGAGTTTACGATTGACGCCGTTGCCGACGAAGCTACGCAGCTTCCGTCCAAAGAAAGAGATCCTGTGCATGGAGTCTTCTTAGTCGACGATTGCTTCTCGATATTCTTCGATAACTCTAAGAAGTACATTTTGCTGAAGAATCGGACGCGGTCACTTGTGTTGAAGACCGGAAGCACGCACGAATTTGTATCATGGATGGTCGCACTGTCTGAAATGTATCGATGTCCGACCACCAGCTTGGCAAACCCAACACCTCACACCCAAGATATCTTCTCTCCTCGGATAGCAAACTTGTCGAAGAGCGATTTCCGATCTCTTGCGCTCAGTGAACCCGTTCTGTTCGGTAGCCGTGACGTTGGCGCAGGGCCATTGTGCAAGCACCCGAATGACTGTGGGTTCCCGTTGCGGCGCTGTGTTCCAGTATGCCCACTCGTTGGTGGACAAGATGCGTTCGTGTCTTTAGCTGTAGCTCTTTCAAGCGCTCAGCACAATATCTTCATTACGGACTGGTGGATGGATCCAAACGTGGCACTGTTTCGCCCCCATCTGCTCGGTCTTCCGGCGGACCAATGCGAGAAAATGGCTATAACCCTGCTTGACATCCTTGTCAATAGAGCCAGCAATGGTGTACACGTTCGCGTTCTGCTATATAACGAGGTGCCATCGATAATGCCAAATGGAAGTCGAGGGGCTGAGCGAATCCTTGCAAATGCGCATGAAAACATTGAAGTAATTCGCCATCCACAAAATTTTGCAGTCAAGGATGTCTCTTCTCGTATTTGGAGTCACCATGAAAAGACTGCTATCATTGATGAACGAATAGCATTCGTTGGTGGTAAGTCGTTGCGCTCCTATTTTTCGCATTTGTGCAGTTTCAGTATGCCACTCGGTTGTATGGGTTCAGGTATGGACCTTTGTCCTGGACGTTTCGATACGAATGAACTGACTCCTCTTGTTCCTGACTGGTCGTCAATTCCGGAGAATGAGCAAGAGTGCTATAATCCTCGCTTAGATGCGGCATTGTCAAGGTACCCTCCGCATGTACGGGCAACTATTGATAAGAGGGAACTGCCGAGGATGCCCTGGCAAGATGCAGCCGCTATTGTTGGGGGAGAGGCAGCATTAGATGTGGGATTCCATTTTATTCGGCGTTGGAATCACCACGTTGTGCAAAAAGGTCTAAAAGGGAGGGTACAGATGGCGATTCCGCGGAGTGATCTTTGTCCGTGGTGGAAGCGCGAGGAATTGCGACAGCACCCGTTGACATCGTTCAAATTTAATGGACTAACTGACGACGAATTTTGCGCATTTGTCGTCGAACACGTGCCAACACGCGCTCTTGGGGTGTTAGTGCATCATCTTCCAGTATTGCGAAAGGATTGGGCTCAGCAGTCCCAGGAGCTACCTCCGTGCTGGTACGGTCCAGCTCAGGTTCTTTCCTCAGTTTCAACATGGTCCACAGGACTTCCCGGAAAGGAGGCGTCGATCGAGAGGTCTATGTGCAACGCTATTTCAGATGCACAGCACTATGTTTACATTGAGAATCAGTTCTTCTTAAGTTTGGCCGGCTTGAAGAACGCAGATCGTGAAGCAAATAGCAGCATCACCTCCCAGTATCCTCGAAACAAAGTAAATGATGCTCTCTATGAGCGAATATGTCGAGCGATAGAAAATGATGAAACATTTCGGGCTATTATTGTTGTTCCTTGCCTCCCCGAAGATGATGACGCTTCGGCTGTATTGCGGACTATCTTGTATTGGCAGCTACAATCACTGTTCATCGGCAGGCATGCCCTGGTGCCAAGGCTTCGTAGCAAATTGAAATCTAGGTGCCCCAACGCAGATGATGCAGATATTCGTAAATGGCTGAGCGTTTGCTCCTTAGCACAAACACAGACTCTAAGACGCACAAAGTCGTTGGAGAGAATGCACACACACTTGCTTGGAGCGAAACAACTTGACGAATCCATCTTAATACTGGAACAAGTATATGTTCATACAAAGGTTCTCATTGTTGACGATACTCTCGCTATGGTAGGAAGTGCAAATATCAATGACAGATCGATGCTGGGAAATGGCGACTCAGAGATATCGTTAAGGATAGGTTGGTTAGGTTCCCAACCAGATGAGAGCTCGAGTACTGTGGAATCTTGTATGAACGGCAAGCCTTGGACAGCGTCTGCCCCTGTTCAAAATTTAAGAATTCAGTTATGGAAGAAGCACATAGACGATGCTGACATTGCGGATCACGACCTGCAGGATCCTGTGAGCGAAGATACCTACGAAAACCATTGGCTCAGTGCCGCAGATGAGAACACTGGTTGGTGCGTCGAGCAGTTCGGAGATCAGTTCTTGAACGAGCATTTGTTTGATGTAGAATGCGACACCGTTGCTCGCGTTGAGGGTATGACTTCGGATAGTCAATGGAACACCTTCACCAAAGTTTTTAGCGATATGAGACGACTCAATGAAGCGATTCAGCGATCTGGTGCTCCGAATACTCCCGTGTTAGATTGTTGTTGTCACCCGCCGGACGAAGCAGCTTCTGCTGCGCAAGAGCCTGATCCGTCACCTGAGGACTCTCTCTCTGACAAATCCAACAAACGTTTGCTGATTCACACCCCTGCAAAATTATGGCGAGGAGGCTGCAAAAAGAACATCGAAGAAATGCTCCCCCAGAGATTTACCGTGTATGATGTTGCCCGAGGAGCTCTATTGTAGGCCAACCAGTCTGCAGGGCTAACAGTAGCCGGCCCTACAGTAGTGGTAGCATCAGTCGGTAAAGCATGAATAAAATTCATCAATATGCAATGCTTACGCAGTTATATTTCTCATTTCCAAGAATTACGCTCCCACATACGACACAGCAACTTGGCACTAACAGGCTAGGATTCCTCACGGGCTTCACAAGCAGCACACTTGTCACTGTGTGAAACTACGTTTGGATTGGTATAAATGGCATACACCCTTGCGGTATAATAAAGATGTCCGGCCGAAATAAAGAAAATTTCCCCGGAGAGGATGAGGAGGAACCTAAAAGCCCTTCTTGGGGTAGATGGCTTCCTATTGGAGCTGCTATAGGTGCTGGAACTGTTCTCCTGGGCGGAAGTAAGTGGTGTAATATCTCCTAGACACTCCATTCTAGCTTCTACACCGCCAGAACTGATTTCTATGCAGGTGTATATGGATTTCGAAGGCCGTACAGACAAGAATCGCACGGCTATGAAGGCACAGGACATGGAGGTCAACAGCCTCGAACTGGACAGGAGGTGGAATATACAAGAGAAGGCCATAGGAACACCCGAGAGGCCATGAACAGACCTATTAAAGGAGACTCTAACGCAGGACGCCTGGCATTCAAAGCGTTCATGTACGGGACTGCGTTGTGTCTGGGAGTGACTACCGCCGTGGCACTAGGAGTGGGTTGGTACTTAGATATTCGAAGTGTAAGTTTCTCCAGAGCAGCAGTAGATGAACTCCTAATGCCGAAACTGTTTGGTGTATGTTCAACATTACTGCAGATAGAAGAATTTTCGGATTACCTCGCACTGAAAATGCCCAACCTACGGACGAAAACGCGTCGAATTCAAAGCCCTGGTTCAAAGACTTCGGGAGACTTCGACTGGTCTGCCGATCCAGCACTCAGGAAGATCGAGGAACAGTTACAACTGGATGAGCAGGAATTTCAACAACGGGAGAGTTCCAGATTAGAACGAATGGAGAAATTAGCCTCCCGATATTATGACGAGAAGACGGCCAGAGCCCGCGCCCGGGAGCGGTCGCTGTATCAGAGCGAGGACGAAGCTTCACAGTCCCAAGAAGACCAAGAACGAACATAAATGCGAGTAAGAAATGTGCCTTGTCATTCTATATTGACAGTTGTATGTCCTGCTATTAGGAATTGGAGTTAATTTAACAAATAGCACGGAACCACTCGTGAAGGAATACTTTTTCACGAAAGTTTGAGTGGTCAGTCAAAGTGTCACACAGTCGCCTACAGAAGCAACTACAGCAAGATAATCAGTTAATTCATCCGCGGAAAAGATCCTGATCAATGGAGACTGGGAGCAGTGGCCTTCTAGCATTTTGACGAACGAGGGTGTATTGCTATATCAATGACTGGCAAATTACATTCCTTGTTGCCTTCTTGATTTCTTTTGCCATAAAAAATGGGGCGATATCGAAGACGCAGTTGAGTTTGAGGTGCAGTAGGAAACTTTTTGTCACACTAGTTGAATCGAGCCAGTAGTGCTTCCATCAAGGGTGTCTTTCCCGTAGCAATGTGTTTCGTACTCGTTGTAAACGTCTACAAGAAATATGTATGCATCTCTTACGCCTTGAGGCCCTGTTTCTCTTTCAACCCCAGGACGACATCGCTTCCTACTAAATACCATTATATGAAGTAAAGAACTGATAACAGAAAAGCACGAAAAGAATGAAGTGTAAGTAAGGTGCACGTAGCACAATTCTGGTTCTCATGAATTCTACTTACAGGAACGTGCTCTACAAAGCTCACAGCAGGGAATGCGGGAAGCGCTACGTGATTCCATTTTTGTTTTACAACACAAAAACTTTTATTCATACTTCATACACTCAACCAGTTAAGGCTCCTCCCGTGTGTAGATCCTGTCCCTCGCACAGTATGAAAAAGTGACAAATTACAGCAATCGGTATTGCTATGACAGTGCACTGAGCGGCAGTCTTGCAGACAAGTTGCGGTTTGGCATGGCCGGAACTTCACAGAGCATCGACGACTACTTCGTGTTTTGGATTCTAACGAGGATACGACGCGCTGTCACTCCACATTACCAGATATTGTATTGTCCCATGGTAGCATAGTACAACAGTTGTGTGTTTTGAGCGGCCGAAACAAAGCGGTGAGAGTATAGCAGACCTGGAGGATAATGCTGTCGTCGTCCACAGTAGAACCCGGACAGGAATATGGTAAGCTAATGCCAGAATATTTGCACGTAACGAAAGCTGTGTTGGGTAGACATCGTCACGTCTATAACGAATTATGCGCAGGAATATCTTTTCGAAGCGATGAGTGGCTATCTCATTTTAGGAAGCCAGGAGATGGTCCTACGTCTACACCGTTCGTCCCTCGACAGTGTATCTTAGATTACTTTGCACTATCGCCGTTCTTCAAAAAAGATACCCTTTATGAGAACGCATCGATAAGTCAGGAATCACTCAAGTAAGGAATGGCTCTTCGTATTACTATAGGGAAAGGCTGTTGAAGCGTGTTCCTCGCAGGCGGTGGACGGGAACCCAGTACACACTTCGGGAAAGTGATTTGGAGCAACACCAAGTTTTTCTGATCCGGGAGCAATACCGTATCTCGGAAGATCTTGTCCATACCAAGAGGCTTTATTATTACTTCATGGGAACAATTTACCCTAATCCGCCTATTTATCACGTTATTTCTTCCCGAGTGGTAAGCCTAGCAGTGATCATCCAGTAGCGTACGTGCATCTCTTGTCAACTCGACCGTTCTGTTGCAGAGACAAATTACTAAACGAGTAAGAGAAGCAACGCGAATAATACGGGAAGACAAAAATTACTCCCCCGAGGAAGGGCATTCGTGGAGCCACGAAGCCGAGGAGTTTGGTGAGGAGCATTCAAGGAAAAAAGCTAAAAAGAGAGCATTTGCATTCGATAGTCGCCCGGTTATTGAACAGTCTTTTCGGAATACGCTTGAAGATATAAGAAAGCATACGGAGGATGGCTAATAGGTTGTGTATTTCAACCTGCTTAGAGACTCCAACAGGAGCGCACTGCCACAACGACCTCCTCCGAAGACAACGAACGTGGTTGCTTTCTTGTAAGCAAGCTAAGCTGACTCCTAATAACGCTCTATCCCCCGTACTGTCCCGTTCGCACTATGATGTTGCTTCTTCGCCGTCTTCGTGAGATTCTAAACCAAAGTCCTCATGGGACAGCTGTTTACGCATTTCGTAGGCATCCTCTCCGTCCGCATAGTATTTCGGATCAATCGCATGAATGCTGCTCGTGTAAAAATTTTCTGTCATGATAAACGACGGTGCGATGCGGTAGACTTCGCGTGGAACTTACTCGAATTTTAATGTGTTGTTGTATAAATGAACAGCTGCATAGTTAGTAACCCTCACGTGTAGCGAGCAATATTTCGCATCGTATAATTCCACCATTTTCCTCTCTGCGAAGATCGATTCATCATCTCTGATGCTAGTGTAACTAGACAAGTCAGTGAGGCGAACTCTACGTACGGGTACATAACATCAATTTCGTCGCCAGTCCGAGCTTTCTGTGTGTTCTAAGGACAGCCAACGAAGTAACATGCCCATGCACTAGTTTATCATCTTCTTCCCTGCAGAATTGAACAGGAAAACGCCACATGGAGATACATTAAACATGAACGAATCCAGGTGTCACAGAGTGTTATCCGCCTACATTTTAGCCATGACGTATCCCACAATTTTGCCATCTGTATCCTCTGCTACCCATAATAGTTCCGGCCATGATAATATATGGAAAAGGTAATATTTCATCTGGTAATTCTCTGGTAAACACGATAAATTGGCTGACTGGAGAGCCAAGAGGTCGTCCACAGTGGCCTGCCGGATATTCACCATTTCTCCCTCTTTCACCAACCGAATTTCAAGATTCCAAAGCAGTTCCCATCTCCTATATTGAGTTAACGATCTCCCTAACACTATATGCTCTTACTCACGTCGTATACAGCCGCAAACACTGCCTCGTAAGACGTGCTCTACAAGGTTGCGAAAAGATTGCGCGGTCCCTGGAACAGGAACCGCCAAGGCGAACCGCGAATCGCGATTTATCAGGCAGCAATGAGATAAAGTGTTCTGGGAGCGTGGTTTCAAATGGTTATGCGGGAAACCGAAGCATATCAAGGACGAAGTTGTAGCGGAAGATGAAGGCAATGGAGTGCTGCGAAGAAGACTTCCTCAGGAAGTGAGTACCAGTGGTAAGGGTTCTGCATCAGTGTATGCGATCCGTAGAAGTAGAGATATGCACACAGTGAATGAATACTAAAGACACAACATTCACTTTGAAAGACTGGAAACATTGCCTTTGAAATCAGAATGGAAAGGGGTGGGGAAACCGTACCCGGTTGGCCAATTGGTCCCGCGAATTGTGCATGTGCCAGGGAACACATAAACACAACAACTTTTGGATCCGCAGAGGGAAGGGACTAGTATAATTATGATTTCTGACATTTGTAGGAAAGGGGATTTGATTACGTGCTCGTTTCGCAACTTGCTCTCCTCGGGCTAGGAATTTGCTTCCACGGCAGGTTCGGATTGCCACGTGCGTATAATGTGGCCATGTCGGTGAACACCACCACTCATAATTCATCACCTGAGTGCAATCCCCACAAGATAGACCTCTGTTTACGTTTTCCTTTTCGCCACTTGTCGTTGCTTAGGAAAAGAGACTTCGCCCGCGACCCAGAAGGCAAGGGGCGGCGTGCTCACCGTATCCCACCGTGTAGCACCCACCCTGGATACGGACTTTCAGGAGCAGATGGAGCCCTTTTATGGCTATTCAATGCTGTTTTGATTAGTCTGTCCGTGCTCATTGGAAAGATCTTGATTCGTTCTTTCAGATTCAGTACCCATATATTGCTCTGGGACTGTATTAAGAGAGAAAAAAGGAGTTTTCCTTGTTTTGAGCTGTTTGGATTTGCGTTTTTGTCTCCATTTAAGCAACTATAACCATGGCGGATAAAGTAAGTAGCATATGCTAGGAAGAAAGAATGTAGTCGACTCTCTAGAAACTGAATTTCTTCTAATATGGGTGGAAAAAGTGGTGAGAATGGAGCAAGAATGCCTCGATCGAAGGGCAAAAGACACTCTCCTGGTATTATCCCTTCATTTAGAGCATTTTCACGGCTTCCATTGCCGATTTCCGTCAGTGCACTGTTTTATGCATCTTCTTTTCTACCTAGCACCATACGCTAGAGGAGAAACAAGGGAAGGGAAAGGGTCCAAAAGGCGGAAGGAAAAGCAGAGATTCGTTGATTTTTTCAGCCAGTAGCTTCAAAGAAGACGCGGATACCACGAACAGTGGTTTCGTCTTTGGGTTCGATCCACCGTGTCGATGATTTGCTCTAAACGGAAGTATGCGCGATGGATGCAAAGGGTGAAAAGGGCTGATAAACACTTGTTCTTCGTATGTATGTAGAAATTGCGGAGCTTGGATGCGTATGAAATCCTCGTCAAAATGCGTGCTGCATTTGTTTTTTGTTTATCCCCGGTTTTCTTTTGTTGAACCCCTCCTTTTGTGTTACCATGTTATTGCTGTGAGAATCGGGGAACCGGCGCCTCTATTGACACCGTATTCAATGCTTTGCTGCAGGCTGCGGAAATTACCGCAACGCTGCCGAGCCCTTGGAGCGCAGTGTGGGACCCTCAATCTCGTCACTATTATTACTGGAACGAAGAAACGGATGAGGTTACATGGGAACGCCCGGGACGCGGCCGCAGAGTAGGTTGTGACAACTTGATTGTATTGCCTCTAAAGCAGAGTTAGTTCTTCTTCATGGTGCACAGAATCCCACTGTTTCCCTTCCTCCGGGATGGCGTGAAATCCTTGATGAGGCCACTGGAAAGCTCTTCTATTGGCACACTCCTACGAACAAGACGCAGTGGGAACCGCCTACAACAGAAGTAGGTTGAACGCACACATACATGCATACCTTTCCTCGCTACATTTGTACTGGTACTGCTTTTATTGACAGGGAGGAGAGAATGCGGAGGAAGCTCCCACTCAGAGCCATCGGGATAAGAAGAAGCGAAACGTTATTATGGCGGAGAGTTACGATACCAGTCGCCAAAGCTTTACGCCAAAGTCAGTTTCGAAGAGCGAAGCAAGCAAGAAAACGATACGTTCCGCTCTGCAAGGCTCTGCTGGGTTTTTGTTCTCCTCTCTTTCGTCCGAGGAACTCGAGCAGGTTGTTATGGCTATGCAAGAAAAGCGTCTGAAGAAGGGAGAAGTAATCATTCGTCAAGGGGACAAAGGAGATAACTTTTACGGTATGTCTGCTATCTAGGCGGCTGATGTATTGTATGTGTTACTCAACTGTCTATTAACTGTTAATTATACAGTTGTTGAGGATGGAACGTTTGATATTGACGTCAATGGCAAGAAAGTTGCCCAAAGGACGAACGGCGAGTCATTTGGAGAGCTAGCTTTGCTCTACAATTGTCCCCGTGCTGCCAGTGTGATTGCTGCAACGGATGCATCTGTGTGGGCACTTGACCGTATTACCTTCAGGTATATGATTGCTTCTACACGAGAAGACCAGGTAGCATCCATTGTTCAATCCTTGAGAAATGTACAACTTCTCGAGACCCTGACTGATGAGCAACTTCACACCATAGCAGACGCTGTCCAAGAGCGGGCCTTCCAGCCTGGTGACCGCATTATCAGTAAAGGAGACGAAGGTGAAACTTTTTACATGATAAAGTCTGGAGAGGTTGTCTGCACGGACATTGGCTCAAGCGACAGTGCCAATGACGTTACACTGGGCGAAGGCTCTTATTTCGGCGAACGAGCGCTGCTGCTTGCTGAACCTCGGGCGGCCAATGTTGTTGCGAAGACGCCCGTGACCTGCATGGTGCTTGACCGAATGGCATTTACTGAACTACTGGGTCCTTTGCGGGAAATCCTGGACGATAATTTGAAAATGCGAGTTGTGTCCTCAATATCCGTTTTCTCAGACTTGTCTGACACGGAAAAGGAACACGTAAGTCGTTCACTACACATCGTTGGGCAGGCTGACACACTGAGGAAGCGTTCGCTTTTTGCTTAGCAGATGGTCAAGGGCTTCCGTGAACACGAGGTTCCCGCTGGCGTTCAAGTTGTTAAAGAGGGGGACATAAATGATACATTTCTTGTGGTGAAGAGTG
This sequence comes from Halocafeteria seosinensis, assembly GCA_001687465.1. Taxonomy (NCBI): domain Eukaryota; class Bigyra; order Bicosoecida; genus Halocafeteria; species Halocafeteria seosinensis. The sequence continues at coordinate 40,285 of LVLI01000192.1, read as the reverse complement.
GTCAATTAAAGGTGCAATCTGGCGAAAAGACTGTTAGGACATTGGAAGCAGGTAAGCTGACGGAACGGTGCGTTGCTCGTGAGTAGTTTTCGCACAAATGTTGGGCTTAGTGCAGGCGGCTTCTATGGAGAGGACACACTAACAAGAGACGTAACAGCAGAACATTCTGTCTATACGGCTGAACCATCTGTGCTTTTCAGTATCACTCGCCGAGATTTTGAGAAGAGCCAGAAAGCCGCTGCTAAGAGTGGGGATACTGCAAAGAGCAAACCAGCTGCGGAGGAATCGGAAAAACGCGATTTGCATACGATGCGTTTGAAAGATTTGGAGATTATGCAGACGCTGGGCGCTGGTACTTTCGGTAGAGTTAAGCTAGTCAAGTATAAACCAGTAAGTCTAGCGCAATCAAATTGCCGAAATGATTTGTTAATAAAAACGTCATTGTGGAAACCGCAGACGGGCGAGGCTTATGCCTTGAAGGTCCTACAGAAGGCCCAGATCGTCGCATATGGACAGCAAAAGAATGTTGTGCATGAGCGGGATGTCATGGCAATGCTTGATCACCCCTTCGTACTCAAGTTGATTGCGACGATGAAAGACAAAGATTGTCTGTATATGGTAATTGAACTTGTACAAGGAGGAGAACTGTTCGCTTTGTTGGCGAATCAACCAACGGGCTGTTTGACGGTCGAAAGTACTCGATTCTATGCGGCCTGTGTCATTTCTGGTTTGGAAGCTATGCATGAGAAGAGTATTGTTTACAGGGACTTGAAACCTGAAAAGTAAGTATTCCCTTCGAGGAGAATATTTAGTCTAGCGGGATAAAGCTAACTCTGCTGCATTCAAATTGCAGCATGCTGATCGACGATAAGGGATACATCAAAATCGTTGATATGGGATTTGCCAAGATTGTCAAGGATAGAACGTATACCCTCTGTGGTACCCCTGAGTACCTTGCTCCCGAACTTGTGTTGGGTAAGGGTCACGGCAAAGGTGTAGACTACTGGGCTGTTGGCGTGCTGATTTATGAAATGCTTTGCGGGGTATCCCCGTTTTCGGATGAATCTCAAGACCAAGTAAGTGTATACCAATTCTGCTCTCTTTGGATCTACATACTGATTGGTGCTTCTGGTTTGTTGGCTTAACGCTACAGATGGTTATTTGCAAGAAGATTGTAAAAGGGAAGTATAGCTTCTCAGGTTGGGTCAAGGACAAGGATGTGAAAGATTTGGTGAAACACTTGCTTAAAGCAAGAGTCACCGACCGTCTTGGGTGCAAAAAGGGCGGCACACAAGACATTAAGAACCACAAATTCTTCAAGAGTAAGTCAACTCATTGTTCATCCCGCTGTTCCACTTGAAAGTATTGTTGTGCTTGCAGAAGGGAATTTCGATTGGGAATCTCTCTTGAAGAAGGAGCTTCCTGCCCCATGGGTACCTCCTTTAAAGGATCCCTTCGATTCGTCACACTTCGATGCTTATGATGATGGTGCGTACTTGGCAGTGTGAATTTATGTTTTATTGTTGGTTTATAATGTAGTGACAAAGATCCTGCAGAAGAAGAAATCGAACCCTACGAACCGGATGGGACCAACTGGGATGCACACTTCTAAGAAGTAGAGGAAGCTCTTTTAGATACCAATCGTAGCTGGCTGCTCAACGCTTGTATCGACGCTAATCACTATCGCCATCCTCGTCATCGTCGTCACTATCGCTACCATGGTTTCCCATTAACGTATTCAAAACATCTTCACTCAGCCTGATAACATATTGGCCTTGCTCGGTTCCTCCTTCGCTTACTTCTGCCAGCGCGAGCAGTTGCCGCAACCTACTCAAAAAGCTCGTTTCTCCTGGCCCTCTCCTGTTTTTCTGAAGATGCTGTTCTAACTCGTACACGGCATATTCTTCCTCCAATTTACCTTGCTTGTCGCTCGGTTGCCAAACACTTGCATTACTCTCAAGTCCACTCGTAACAAGTAACGGAAGATGATGCGGATGGGGCGATAGAGAGTTTACGGCACCAATGGAATCACCCTTCATGGCACCGACCAGTTCAGCAGTCTTTGTGTTCCACATGAATATTGTTCCACAGTCACTTCCACTGACGACAAAGTCACTATTCGGACCCATAAACGTTACACCCTTCACAGTATTCACGTTCCGATGGCCATAAAAGCATCTTGTGAATGTTCCGTCGATTGACTCTTTTCCCAAAGGTTCATATATTGAATTAACTTGAGGCATTTCATGGTGGTCTTCGTCAGAAGCGGAACCATCTGTCGAGACCGTTTCTGACGCAGGGAGTCTGTCGGCTTCATTGTACGCTAACCCTGGGAACCAGAAATTCGGTAGCGAGGGGGTAGAGAAGAGACTCGGGCGAAATAGTCTCGGAGTAGAGGCGACAAGGAGTCCCGTTGCCATCCCGTCCTCCTCACTATCGGACGATGATCCATTATTCTCAGAAGCATCGTTGGCTTGGTCAGAACTAATTGCATGAATCGGTACATTGCTAAACTTTGATGCTGTATCTGCCGTTACTCGCACAGTTTCAGAGAACTCATCGAAGCGCTGATTAGTATCGTTTACATCAAAGAGATAAATTGCTTCACTGTTGCAAGTTGCTAGAAGCTGACTCCCGTTAACGGACCAATCCACTGCTGAGACGTGACCTCCGCCTGGAAAGCCAAAAGACAATATTTTTTACCAGAAATATGAACCATTCTTCTTAGACAACTTACCAAGGGGTGGAACACCATCCTTCGTCCGCAGGTGACCTGGGCAAAACCTTGCGCAAGGTTTTAGAGGATACCTCACGTCAAAAATCCTGACAATAGGGTCTTTGGCACCAATGGCAATATAATTCGGATCAATAGGGTTGGGACACACTGAATAAATTCCTAACGAATTGAGCCTTTCTCTAGGTCGGTTGGACATCGTGGAAAAGCTTGATAAACTTAAAACGATGGTAGGATTATGAGAATCTCGAACATCATAACGCCTAACAATTCCAGATTCCGCTGCAGAATAGAACATATTCATGGAGTCGGCTGGAACAGCCAGTCGGTGAACACTCCCTGTACAGTAATGGATGCAATGTCGAAAGTCACGCTTATCACACAAGAGAAAGGAGAAGCATTTCAAACCTACCTGACTCTGTGTTTAGAGTTTCAGACACCATGCGACCATCGGCAACCTGATGCATACATACTCTTCCTTCTGCGGCTGCAAGAAACGACGACCATATCATATTGAGATTCAGTTTCGTAAAGCGTCAGCCACCATTACTTACAACTAGAAGCAATGGGGTCCCTCTCGATTGATTTTCCTATGCACTTTGCAGAGAATATATTCATTCCATGGGGTGTGTCAATGTCTTCCTTCTTTGTAAAGTGGCTTCCTTCCCAGAGAATCAGATGCGTATCATCCGAGCCGGTTATAATATGCTTTCCATCAGGCGTCCATTCACACGTGTTGACGCAGCCCTGATGACCTTTTAGATAGCAACGACGCTCCAACCTGCATAAAAAGCAATAACGCGATTACTCCGGAGAAAGAAATATCTTAAGTGTACGAGTCACAAAATGCACTACGAACCTCGCGGACTTTTGCGCAGCTAAGCGCTCCTTTAGCAATATTTTAGAGGTCGAACACACCAATCTGTTGGTCGCTCTATGCATATCTACGGTCTCATTGCACTCATCTGTTCGACTTGACTTTAAGGCCGCAAAGTACGTTTCTTCTGGAGTTCTTCCTCGCTTTCCTGACATTGCTAGCTTCTCCGTGGCCGTATCCGAATTATCTTCCTCGGCCAAACGACGCCCATGCATCAAAATAAAGGGATCAAGCGTACTTCGTGAGTCTAGAGCTTCCACAATGTTAAGATACGGGGTCCTCTTCGGCAGCACCGCCGAAATGGGTCTGGTGTCTTTCTGCTCGTCATGTTCTTCCTGCTCTCCTGTGTTCCGCAGACCACCCCTGACTCGACCAGTGCTGCCCGTGGATGTTGTTGCCGACTCAGTGTCGGTGGTAATAATGGTACTAGAGCTTCCGGAGGACATGATTTCGCGATGACTTTTGGTCAAGTTGAAGTAGCTGGTGTCGTTCTTCAACACATACAGTGAACGCGATAGACAGAAAACACCTGTGCTACCTTTTTACGCTATATGAGATCAGACAGTGTGATTTCTTTCAGGGAAATTCTGGGAATATGGATCGTTTTTTGCTTATTCTACGGCACAACTTCGAATCCATGCAGACGTAGGCGAAAACTTTGTTTCGTTGAAGTTACTTGGCGAGTCTCACATTGCGCGACGCTCGTTGTCTATTAGGTGAGTGATGCGAAGACCCAAGTGATTATACGGCAGAATTTGTGCGAGCTCAACTCTTGAGATCCCCGGCGGTTGGGTTTACAGTTTTTGGTTGAACTGTATTTCCGCGAGAATCAAGGATTCCCAGGGAAGTGGGTACACATTGGCTAGTGGCCACTCACGAGTATATACTCATTTTGAGAGCATATTATAAATAGTCTCATACACTAACTAAACTCGCTCATTTCACTCGTCCAAACCGTTATCATTCATGACACAAAGCCCTGCAAACAGTATCCCGTCTTGTGAAGTTGTGGATAATCTTCTCGGAAGTCGGTCGCATGGCAGATTTTTCGCGAGTTTTGGTGGTACAAGCATATAGGCATATCCCAGTACGGAAGACCCGGAAATTTGCTGATAATACTAGCGTATAGCTCGACTCGTCGTTTGTCTGCGTTGTATAGAGGGAATGCCTTCAGGAAGTGTTGAAGACAGAGGCAGCCATTTCATTTAGCTACGAACTACGATGCTTTCCCTTGCTCTACACAAAGCCAAGGATGATAACGACTATGAAGAGTTCGTGTTCGATGAGTCACAGTTCGTGTTTGGGGATGTAGACCTTCCAGAGGAGCAAGTCCGAGCCGATTCCACACCGCATATCTCAGCTCAGAAACGTGACTACCATACGCCCCACAGTTCTATCGCTCCAGAGGGAGTAGACCAAGAAAACGATGCTATCGATGAGACCATATGGTCGGCGTGGCAGAGCCAAGTTTATTCGGTAACACAGAAGTTACGAGATCTCTGGGCGTCCATTGACTTCGACAGAGATGATGCAGCACTTGTCGTAAAGCAAATACTATGGTGGATGGCCGTGATGTCATGTCTTGTCCTTCTAGTAGCAGCGCTTCCTGTCTTAATGCATCAACTGCTTGTCTTCTCTTGGACGGACACTTCTGCAGAGCCCCTTTGGAGAGGAGGCGAGGACGATGAGGCAAACGAGAACCAGCGTAGCCGCGCGGGCGAAGATAACAGTCCAATGCCACTAGTAGATCCTCACAAAGAACGCGACGCGCAGATAATTGCTCGAAACCAAGAAACAATCAGAGATTGGGCCTACGAATTCGGCCGAAATCGTTGCGATAATGTTTTGCTGCATCTAGACGATTGTCCTGCAAATAATCCAACAGTGAGTGATTGTAGAAGTGGGTTACATTTCCAGTTTCAGCGCGGCCAGGTATCCATGCATTGTTGATGCAGGATATAAGAATGATTGGCCATATTGCGGAGGAGCAACTAGAGCAAAACGTAAAACAAATGGTTTCTTTTCCCGAAATCAAGTATCTCACCGTATGTAAAGCCACTTCACTTTCAATCTTAGATGGCCGCTATCATGGTATGCATCTGCTTCCTTGAACAGCATTGTGATGATTTAAGAAACTCTATTCACGCATTGGAGCGCCTCTTCGGAGAACATCAAGATCCAATGGTTTGGCGCCAGGTTGATCGTGTCAAGGAGGGGTGCTCTCAAAAAAGGGAACAAATTGACCAGGCGTATTCCTTGAAATACAAATGGTTTGCTGACACCTACGATATTGGTCGCTATTTCATCGTTGGCGCGCTTCTTACCGTGGTGATTTCAGAGTTGCTATCAGAGTTTAATGCGCTGTCTATTTTCCTGCCAGCTTCTTGTACCCACCATGCAGATTATTCAACAATATCAAATCCTCGGGAATGGAGCTTCCAAAAGTTACACACTTTTAGTCTTTTCTCGTGGATCAGTAGAACGGCGGAAAGGTACAGTAAGCAATTGTACCAGAATCTCAGCTGCATTATTGACAGCACGCTATATCTCGGAGTGCTGCTACTCTATGCCTTATTCTGTCACCGGCTTCCCTCGCTATTAAACTCGTTTATTTTGCTTTTGCTCGGACTCAATGGACTGCCTATGGAGCTCGTGGAAAAAGCGGTTTGGAGAATTGTGGTAGTTGGAACGCTGGCAGAAATTGTTAACTGTTTGTGCTACACAGCCTTTTGGCGTTGCTTCAGTATCGACAAAGATTCCATAGGTTCCAGTAGACAAGATGTTGCTCAAAACACGTTCGCTGCGCACCATCGGTGCCGTCGGCTTGTGTGGTGTGGCACGCTCGTTCTGATAACAACTGCGTTAAGCATGCTTTTGAGCAGTAGCTCCCAGCATTCCATCGTCGACCGATTTATCGATCATCCTTTAGTAATGGAATACGTTTTGCCAGCGGCGGATTTCTTTTGGCAAGTGTTTGAACTGCATTATAAATGAGGTTCCGTACGTTGGTCAGACGCTTGAGTTTAGGAGCATTTTTTTTCCCCTATCAGTGGTCTCGGTTTAAGAGTGTGCTACAAGAACAGGGGAATACATATGTGACAAAGCGATCGATTGGCACAATTTTGTTTACGGGTGGTATCCCGTCAGTCTAGCGTAGCGCTCTCTGATTTTTTCGGAAGTTTGTTGCTAATTAATTTGTTTTCGAGCGAGACAGTGTAAGCTAGAATACTATGTGTCAATTTCTAATGGTACAAACAGACTGACAACCTCCATTTCATTCTAGTCACAGAACTGACAAAGTTAACAACTGCAAGTTATACAGTCTGTCAACCTATTGCATCAAAAACAAACTTGAGAAAATTCTGAGCAAGAATTTTCTTCCTCCACAAAAATCTTCTTCCTCCACTCTCGCAGTTGTGTACGATTACAGCCTGTGATTTTGTTGGCTTTGGTACGTTCCAACGGCACACTTATCGACAAGGTAAGACTGAATGCAATCACAAAGGCATAGGAAAGGCTTTCGCGTGCCTCGTGTGCAGAGTTCGAAAGAAAGCGGCGCAGAAACGGTTTTAACACACCCGTTTGGACATACAGTATTCGAAAGATGTGTCTCCAGTTGCGCACTGCAGTTTCCTGCATATGCTCCCTTGTAGCACTGGCTTTACTTGTCCTTGTACCTCTGGCATTGAATCAATGGCATATCAAGGAGTGGTATACTTTCCTCTACGGTGGAGGCCCCACTTGGGGAAACTCAACCAATCCCGGGGTACGAAGGTCAGCACGCATTTCCCGAAACAGACTCTTGACAAGAATTTGTACCGGGAACACCCAAGAAAACTTTCTGACGAGTATCATGGATTATGCGGCAATGCTCTTCACCGAGAGAATGGATACTGCGCTACAATTTGTAACCTCGATCTCTCTATTCTTCGCTTCATTCTTCGTAGTTGTTCGCAGCTGCCGGTATACAGTGATTCCAATCAACCTTAACGTTTGCCGAGGTCCCGTCACTCAGAGCAACAGCAGGAGCAGCAGTCGCACCACGGAGTCACGTAGTATCGTAGCTATTGGGGAGAGACTTCGAACTGGTGACTGGCAGGTCTTGTGCCCCGAAGATACGGCACGTGTTCAAGAGTGTATTAGAAAAATCGTTGATCATGCTGTTGGCCCAACAAGCGCCGTTTTCGAGCATATTCCTCGGCCTGGAGATTACCTCGCAAGGTGTGGACAGCAAAATCATCTTTCTGTAATGATTGCCTACAACAACGTGACCCAACAAATTTGGGAAAAGTTTGAAACAGAATGCGAGAAAAGGTTGCAGTATCCGGACTATACCGGTAAGAACGTAAGTGCAAACTGAGTACGAATAATTGCTCTTTACATGTGTGTCGCTACGCACGTTTATAGTTCTGTTATATCTCTATTGTCTTCTATCAGGATCTTAAGCGCACGAAGGAACGCTTGCAAGATTGGCAAGCCAGTCTCTACATGCCGTGCTTTGCGAACACGGAACTTAAGGATCATCGTAAGGACCTGGAGAAGCTTTTCAACAAATTGATGGAAAAAGCGGATGAATATGAAGACCGTGTACATAAGGCTGCTGGCTTCAAAGGGCGTTGGGTGGACGAGACATGTACCCTAGCTCTCCGAGTAGCTGCGATTGCGTTCATTGTTACTGCCGTTTGTATGTCGTGGCGTCACTTTGATTTGATGGCTGTATTCGTACCTTCTAGTTGCCTTGCGGACCCGACAGTTTGGAATTGGCGGGAGGAAATCCTCCAAATCACCCGAGATTACCTGGAGAAGAAAATGGGTCTGATCTCATGGTTGGAAGAACACTCTCCCCTACTACAGTACACTATAGACTTGCAAGACTGGGACTGTCCATTGGATCTCATGCTCACGTACGCTCCGCTGTTACTATTCTTTTGTATTGCACTTCCGGTTTGTGGATGCGGCCAACTACTTGGCTTCTTCATTGGTTCCAGACGAGGCTTGCTATGTGGGTTGGTAGTTGCTTTGAATGGCATTTCGCTAGAACACGCGTCTGTGTGGATCGCTACCGGCTGTTGTGTGGCTCTTTGCATTGAAATCGTTAACAGGCGGTGGAAAGCCTATATATGGCAAGCCTGCGGAATGCAGACGGAGAATTTGGGCTCACTTCAGGCACAAGGTCGTGTGGAAGAACAAGACTACAAGAACTTTGCTGCGGATAATTTCTCCCATCGAATGTATTGGTGCGTGGCGGTGTTTTGCACTACTCTCGCCTCAAGTTTGGTTGTGCAGTTCCTGGTTCGAAGCGTCCTTTTCCGATACTTATGTGGCGGAATATGACATGCAAACAAACTAGAAACACAATAATTCCGCTTGTACTTTTAATCGTACAGTGTGTATTGGTATTGCTCGTACCGTACAATGTACAATACAACCACCCACCGGTAATAAAAAAAGTACCGTTGTGGTAACGACTTCACTGTCGCAAGGCATCAAGGGTGGTCGTATTTTTCGCTTATGAATTGTTTGATCCGAATGACGTACATACATGCTTTAAAATCTTTGTATAAAGCCACCATGCAATACGGAAGCGCGAGTCCTCTCCAGCACCAACGGCAGCAGCCTCCGCCTCCCCCGGGAAGTGGAGCAGACGTTAACAGCTCCATAGGGCTCTATGGAGCCCCTAATCCAGCTTCCGGTGGTCCTACAGCTGCCGCAGGCCCTGGGCCACCTGTAGGACAGGACTCGGAGCCTGTCATCGTGTTGCAATGCAAGCAATGCAACCAAATCTTTGGCGATACGACGTCGTTTGTGGGGACGATTCAGGAATTGGGAATGCTGGTGCTGTATAAAGTGGATAATGTCAAAGTGAAAGCCGAGGATGAAATTGGCAAGACCGGGTTCGATCGAGGATGCGCGTTTCAACGACTCTTATGCACGGGTTGTGATACACACGTCGGACAGATTTACAGAACCTCCTTCCCATTATTGGCGTTTGCACTGAATGCCTACTCCTTTTACCAAGACCGATTGATCAGCTACCAAATCGGTACAGGCCAATTCGCGCATACACAAGGCGTGAATGGCATCTCAGAGTTCATGGAAAGGCTCCATACCACAGAGCAGAATGTGTCGGGCATGATGGGGCAGATTAATGAACTGCAATTAAATATGACAAAAGCTATGGAGCTACTGTTGAGCATCAACGAGCAAGTCAACGGCGAGCCAGAAGAGGACAGTGCTCCAGCAGAAATGAAACGGAACGTAGAGCAGAGATATAAAATGAAACAGAATGAGAGTGGAGAGACATCGACTTCACCGGAAGACTACGCTTCAGATCGGGGAGCGCATCAAAGGACGCACACATCCACCAGTAAGAGGAGCTCTACCACAACTAACTATAAAAGCAGCAGTAGTAGCACCACCTCAAGCCGCAACACAAACACATCGACACATTATAGCAACCAAAAAAGGAATGCCAAGAAACGAAGAAAATCGGTATCAGGGAATGACACGGGCAGCTTGGCCAACCTCTCGCCGCCAAAACAGAAAAGGAAGCAAATAAAGCCAGAACTTATAGGACCGGCAAGAACCAGCAATACATAAGAAAATCAGGCCAGGATACTAGTGTATTTATAAGTGTAACAGGGCTTGTATCTATTTTTCTTTTTTCGCACTCCCATGGTATTTTCTAACGATAGAAGGTCTATATATCTAGCAACTGAGCCACCCGCTCCAACACTGCATTGAGTTCCGGATTCTCCTCTGCTAACTCTCCAATCATAGCTCTAACTGTTTCTCTGTAGTTTACAGCCCCATCCAAGTTTTCTTGGGCAGTATCAGGATCGTGGCGGCTTTTGAGAGTCTGCGGGTCCTCCTGTAGTAAAGCTGAGAACTTATTGATCTTCCGCTGTATACTTGTGCTTCGTTCTCCATTCTTCTGTTTCTCGAATAAAGCGTTATTGATTTGTCGTTGCTGCTCGTTGGCCTGCTCTTCTAAACGAGCAAGCTCAGCTTCCTCATTCCTGGTTTGGTCTTTTGCGGAGTCAGCGGCAGTCTTTTTATCCTCCACGGCGGCCTCAAAGCGCGTAAGCTTTTGATTTTTCTTTTTCAGCTCTTCTTTAAGATTCTTCATCCGACTCTCAACACCAGCCTTGGTTAATCCTCCCCCTTGTACTTTTCCACCTTTCCTATTCCTATGTTTGAGAGCAATAGACTCGTGCTTCTCTACAGCGCGTTCCATTTCCTTAATGAGTCTATCTTGATCGCGTTTCAAGGTATCGTACCGTAAACGCATTCTGTGTATTTCCTTTTCCATATTCTGTACTTCACTTTGACCCTCTGTAGCGTAGATATCAGTGAAAACAAAGTATTCGCTGAATAGGCCGCGCCAAGCTTGCACAGAGACATACCTGTAGGATCTAATGTCTCCTGCATTTCTTTCTCCAGCTTTATCTTCTTCTCCCACATCACAACTTGGTTTTCCAATTCTTCCATGTCTTTCAGCAAATCAGCCTTTTCCTCCTTAAGTGAAGCTGCTCGAGCTTCCATCTCGATGCTTTCTTTCTCAAGCTCTTTCAACTCCTCTGAGAACTCCTTCTCAGCAGTGTACGTAGACTGCAAACAGTACAAAATAAAATACACAGCCGTGGTGCGTTTAAAGAGAAAGAAAAACCTTACATTGTTCAGCTTCTTGGCAAGGTCATCGTTCTTGGCAATAAGTCCATTGATACGTCCCATATCATCATGCATACTCTTAATGCCATTCTTCAGTTTATCTACTTCCTTTCTCTGGTCTTCGATAGCGGCATCTAGACGAATACGCTTCTGATCAAGCAGAGTATACTGACTCCTCATTTCTCGGAGGCGATTGTTCTTTGATTCGATTTGGCTTGATTTTTCCACCAACTCTGTCTGATCCGCTAGCCATCGGCGCTGTAAGTCATCGCAATCTTTGCGAAGTTTTTGGATATTCTTATTCAGGTGATGAATGTTGGCTTCCAGGGGTCCCATGTTCTCTTCCTGTGGCGCGCTAGCGGCCAGCTTTTCATATTTTCTGTTTAGGCGATCGACAGTGTGCATTTTCTTCTCAACAGAGTCATTGCGCTGCCGAATTTCTCTTTGATACTTATCTACCAGCGCGTCCTTTTCGGAAATATCCGACTCTAGCTGCGTTCAACAATAATTAAAAGCGTGCATGCCGAAACTATCCCCATTTATGGAGATTTTCTCACCTTCTTAAGGTTGTCCCTGAGAGCCGCATTGTGGGCTTCTGTGTTGAGTGCGTTCACACGAATGTTTGCCAGTTCATTATCAGTGTTGGCTTTTTCAATTTCCTTCTGATGGATAAGGTCCATAGTTTTCTTAGCTTGCAAAGCCTGTACTCAATATAAGCGAAGCGGGACATATCAAAAGTAACACACACAAAAAAACACAAGGGACCTGACGTACCATATTCTTTGCAGCTTTTTGCTGAGTAGTTTGCTCATTAGCATTGGCCGAGAGTTCGTTTTCAATTTCTTGTCTCTGCCGATCATACTTTTGGCGTTTTTCTTCAAGATCGTGAAGTTCTCGTTCAATCTTAGTCTTCTCGTTTCGCAACCGCTTGGCTTCGTTGTCGGCGGAATCAAGACTACTCTTCAATACCCCGTATTCCTCCTCCAGTTCCTCGAACTGTTTCCGCATGCTTGATATCTGTTGGTCTAGCCATCTTAGTTGAGACTGTTCCTTGTCGTACACCTCTTGGTGTTTTGCGTGTTCCTCCTGTGCTGTCCGTATAGCTTTCCGTGTGTTATTTTCTTCCGCGTTCATGGACTCAAACGCTTCTTGTTGCTCTCGCAAGGAAGCCTGTACCTTTTCTAGGGCCTCGTCACGTCTTCTCATCCCAACTAAACTTGACTGCCATTGTGCGAAGAGCTGTTTCTTCTCAAAGCGGATTTTGTCCATTTCCTCTTCTGCGTCACGGAGAGTCTCCTCAGCTGCCCGAGTTTCCTCTTTTTGAGCTTCATATTGAGCTTCATACAGAGCAACTTTTTCACGCGTCCTCTCAATGCGTTCATTTAACCTATCGATATAAAAGTCTTGTTGCTCCTTCTCTTTCTCTATTTTCTGCGCATCCTCTTCAGCCTTGTATGCGGTCCTCCGGGTAAGAGCGATTTCATCCCTCATGTTCTTGTTATAGTCTTGTACGCTCCGCACTGTGTCTTGAACTTTACTTAGCTCATCTTTGAGTTTGATAAGTTTTTCTCGTTCATTTTTGACTAGTTTTCTCTGTTCTTCTTGCGTCTGGAGAGGAAACAGCAGTCAAGAACGTAAACGAAAACTCCTGGTGTAAAACGCCACCAATGTTGAACGACGACGTACCTGTTGATATTTCTTCAAGTCTTCTTCCGCTTTCTTTCGGAACTCTGACACATTGTTCGCGTTATTTTGCGCGTTCTCAAGTTGCATCTGCAACTTAGCCAAATGCTGTTGGATTCCGTATAACTCCACACCCACTTCTTCTCGTTCCTTCTCCGCGCGTGTTGCATCTTCTTTTTTCTCCTTGAGTTCTGCCACCACACGGTCATACCTCTGTTCTAACTGTTTCTGTAAAGTCGCCTGTACACGCTCCATCAAAGGATGATCCCCAATATTGCGCAATAGGCGTTCATCTTCGGCGTCCCATGTTTCGTCGCCTTCCTCCGTGTAGCCTCTCCTTGAACCTTCACCTCCGGTACCACCGGCACCCCCAGCTCCATCCTGATGTCCCGCTTCAGCATCCGCAGCTGCATAGTCCTCCTCGGTCACATAGGGACCCATTTCCTCTCCTGTTCGGGTCGAGCGTCCTCCATCTTGGCCCGTGCTGGGGGTTTGGCCTCCAGTTTGCGGCTGATTCCCGTTATACCTGCGCCCTCCATCCCCCGTCCCGGAGCCATTGGTATTCGCAGACATACTGAAACGGATCGGATGTGGAAATTATGCCAACAAACGAGGGAAATAGCCTCGACAATGCTCCTTCACGTGGCGTAGCCGTTAAACCCCAACTTCAACAATCTCTATCTTCACCTGTATTCACCCCCGGCAAAACGAAAAACGCTTATTCGTGAATAGGGAAAACCTTGCAGTACCACCATACAAGTGACAATTAGTTGCCTAGGGATGAAAGACCTAGGTTACTGACGAAACGCGAGTGGCAAGCCCCACCGCCCAAGGAAATGATTGTTCGTTTAAAAAGCAAAATCAGGTTGAACACCCGACACGACCAGCCGCACGCGTTCAGGAGAGGAGCAAAGCAAAGGCTTGCTGCAAAGAAACATACCATATACATGAGTAGATGTGATCAACGGCGAATAAACAGTGTGTTAGGTAAGACGGGACATAACAGTAGTGTAAACACATGCGAAACGGACTGACACGGGCCCGCAGCTGGAAGGTACCAGCCAAGCACATAACCCACAAACATGCCACGTCACGGAACCGAGCATGGGCCGGTTGTGTTGAAGGGTAAATGAGTGTCATTTAATTGATGGTGAATGAGTCATTTGTATAAGCAAAGGCTTCCCAAGTTCTATGCGCTGCAACTTGCAACTTGCCAGGTCAAGTAGAACCCGAACAAGGAACCCGCGTTCTATCGGCTCTTCAACTTAGGAAATGCCAAACCCCAGAAGTTGCTGATACGCTAGCATACAACGTTTACTTTTCTCTTCAAGACTCTTGTACTCCGCCACAGCCGCAGCACTCATCCTCCATCGAAGTGCTTTGCGTTCATCCAATGGATTCAGAAGGAATATGCTATCTGGACTCCGGACGCGAGAGAGAGAGAGAGAGAGCAGTGTAAGTAGCAGCTAACGGGCACTGCTTTTCGCCTCCCAGCTGATGCACTATTAGGCCATTATCCGCTGTAACACCTTGTAGCTTAAATGTAGTTAAGCAATCCGCAGATGCTGAGTCTGCGTTATCTTGGCTCGTAGAGCTCGACTAGCCGGCGATGGGCCTCCGATCAATATTGCCGCCGCCCCAGAAGGGATTGCGGGAACACGCACTATCCATCTCGAGTCACATATACCATATGTGTGTATGCATATTGCAGGGATGTGTGAATCTTGCTATCCTTTAGCAGTACTGTTGGATATTGTCAGTGACCACAGCTTCACGGAAGTTGAGGATACAGGGGGTAAAGATGACCGCAACCGGGTTCTCTCTCAAACCAGGAATGAATGCGTCCTCTGTGTCAAAATTTGATTCTCCTGTAACCGGAGACACTGGCCCATCTTCTATTGCCCTAAGACGCTTCCTTGTAAATGTTCTCAATAAGGAAACTGGACACCAGTCCTGTGAGAAATGCAAGGAGTCGTCTCGAACTGGCCGTCTCTTTTGCCCGGACGTTCGAGTTCTCGTGGGGCTGTTAGAAGACGACGGGTTCACTAGCCCACATTCGTACAATTGTAGCACTGCACTGCTAATTAGCTCTAAACCAATACAATTACTAAGGTACTACACCGATTGACCGACCTTCGGAGACCTTCATTCCACTGCCCACTAGTCCACTACACTGTCCTTATTTCTTTACCGCGGATTGGGGAAAACGTCACGCTGCGCGCGCACTACTTCCAGATGGGTTGATCACCACGGCCATCCCTAGGCTCGAAGCAACTTGTTGCTTGCTCGGCTGTACCTAGAGAGCCTGGCAGGTGCGGCTGCAAGAGGAAACTTTTCTCCCGCCGCGACAACCTAATGGAAAGATTGTTCGGTTTGTACAGGAAAGTCGATCTCATGCTGTACATGCACGATACAATACAATTCGCTAGATATATTTTGTTTGACCCCGAAGGTTCTTGAGTGTTCTCTGTATTTCGGTATCAAATTGTCTAGAACTTGTGCTTGAGCACTGTTATATCGGGCTTAAAGCGTCTGTCCCCCTCCCATTCCGGTAAGATTTCTTGCTTTTTACGTGCCTTAATGTGTATGCACTAGTGTTTCCAAGGTACGACCTGCATTCTCTATGTCTTAATTTGTGGTATCCGGTGAGAATGGCGGCAAGTGAAGGTGGAAAAGCGGGTGAAGATGAGATAATCTTCGCGCATCTCGCGGAGATGGATCCCCTTCGGGTGCCCCCTAAATACCTTTTTTGTCGTATACCTCACCTCTTCTATGTTCTCTGACGCACTATATGGGCGATTACAGCCCATTTCAGTGGTTTCAGGGGATTCAAGAGGATAGATGGATCATTGCTCTATATAGCGATGATGGGATTCGCTATTATTGGGGGCGGGAAAGCTGAGAAAAAAGGACGTCACTCCCTGTTTCTCCGGGAAGGTTGGCTTATTCACCTCGTGATTTTGCTTGTATAGAGTGTACAAAGTGCATTATTTTCCGTTGGTAGGGTGTATTTTTATAGCTATCTTGCATATTACGTGTTTGTGTCTTCCAACAGGTATTCAGAGCACCACTTTGGTAATCGAACAATGGCCGCGTCCCCCGATGCCGACGGTGACTTGCAAATAAAAACCCCGACGCCTGTTGCTCAAGCCCAGCCGCAACACGGTCAGTCTCAACAGCATCAGGATGGTCAGAATCATAGCTCGCAGCAGCGTGACACTAATGACGGGCATCATCATCATGGTGGAGATACGGAGATGGGAGGCCACCAACACCGAAGAGAGCCTGAACGACAACCAGCTCCACAACCTCCTCATCCCCAACCTAGATGGCGAATTCCACATGCATTTGAGGGTTGGAGAATTGATCATACGCGGTTTGAAATAAGGAAGCTTTTAGGAAAAGGTACGCACATGAGATTCTCCCGTTGAAGAAACTGAAATCATTCAATGGCTACGTTGCAGGATCGTATGGTAGTGTAGCTTTGGCCATAGACCATGGATTGGCAGGGAAGCCGAAAGTTGCCATTAAGAAGATTAACAGTGTATTTGACGTATTCGAAAATGCCAAAAGGATATACCGCGAAATAAACATTTTGCGAAGATTGAGACACAACAACATCATTAGGATTGTACATATCAGCAGGCCAGAGTAAGTCTTCTTACCTTTTTTGTGTGTTTGTTCTACCATTTGGAACATTGGGTGATTCTTTGCAGTCATCTTCGCACGTTCAAGGATTTATACGTAGTCTTCGAGGCTATGGATACGGACTTGGCGAAGTTGACGCGCGATGATTCTCAAGACTTGACTGTACCGCATGTGAGATGGTTTTTGTATCAGTTACTGCTCTCGGTGAAATATATGCATTCCGCCGGTGTAATCCATCGAGATATTAAGCCGGCAAACATCTTATTGACAGAACAATGTGACCTGAAAGTTTGCGATTTCGGATTAGCTAGAGGTATTGAGGTCGATGAAGGGGATGATCCTGCACTGGCCGAGCGAGCAGGGATCAGCGGTGATAGACCAAGTGACGAAGAAGCTGACGGTCATGGTACACATGACCAATCTGGGACAGCAGGGGGTACTGGAATAACTCAAGACATTCAACCGGGCTCCAACGGGAACCGGTCGGAGAGACCACCTCAAATATTGCGCCAAATGACTCGACATGTTGTGACGCGTTGGTACAGAGCGCCGGAGCTACCTCTCTACAACGATGGGCACTACACTCCCGCTATAGATCTATGGAGCGTCGGCTGTTGCTTTGCAGAAATGCTCGGGATGCTACCGACGGAGAACCCCGAAGATCGGTACGAACGGAAAGCACTGTTCCCCGGAGGGAGTTGCTATCCATTAAGCCGTGGTCGCGATGGCAGAATGCATGTTGCGGGGGCTGCAAGAGATCAATTGAATGTTATCTTTGACGTGATTGGGTCCCCTAGTGAGGAGGAACTTCGACGAGTGAAGAGTGAAAGAGCAAGAGAATATCTTGCTTCACTACCGAGGAAGCCGGGTATAAATTTGTCGAGGCGTTTTCCAAGCGCTCCTCCCGGTATGTTGCGGTCTCCCCATCCATTAAATTATCTCTCGTCCGTATTTTACCTCAGGGCGTTCATTGTGTCATACAGATGCGATGGATCTGCTTAAGAAATTCTTAAAGTTCCACCATGAAGACAGGATAACAGTAGAGGAAGCTTTGAACCATCCGTTCTTACAAGAGACGAGATGCCAACGTGCGGAAGTGAGCTACAGGGTAAGAATTATCGCCATGCAGACATCGTATAAATTGGCGAGAAACCATCTCTGCTGTCTGATGTGGTAACGCAGGACGGACCGATTCGCTTCCGGCGGGTCGACCGCTCAAATATCAGAGATCTTATCGTGAATGAAGTTTCCTACTATAACCCTGGTAAGCAATTGTTTTAGCCGCTTAATTCGTGCTATTTTCTTACTTGGAACATTCTCGCAGATAGTGTACCGGAGGACTGGAAGACCAGACCTGAAGAGCATGATTAAGTGCTATCGAATAATATACAGCGACTACTCAGTATCGAATGGATAGAGCCTCCCTCTACGCAGCATAATGTGGTAGCTAATCAAGAGAAAATATGAAATGAGTTTGACGGAATTTCCGATGTATATTCGTGTCCATACGAGTCCCTCGCCATGCATGCAAATTACGTTCACTCCTGAGTTTTCTTCTGCTGAGCGGGTGCTTCTTTGGGATCTCCATTTGCGGAGGAAGTGCCGCCTTCTGAATTTGCTGAAGCCTCCTGAATGGGGTTCCGAGTTTGATTGTCCTCACCCTCCAAAATCCGCGGAGGATACGGCGTCTTTCCGTAACTCTCATTCATTGCTTTGTGTTGAACAGGGTGATGTCCTTTCAAGGATTGGAAATGCCCGAACGCAGTGGAAAAGAAATCAACATCGTCCGATTCCTCTAGCATTCCACCCGTACTCTGGGACCGGAGACGTGAGAGCTCCAACGGAGGCTCTGAGATGGCGTCATCTTTGACGGCAACTTTGACAAACAACTCCGCGCTGTCCTTATTGCAACACTTTTTGCAAATGGCTGAAAAGCACTTGTAGCATTTGCCGGCTTTAGGTACAACGAACGTTCCTCCGATCTCGAGATTCTGAACTTCTTTCAATGGGATCCACATGTATTCCGAACTGTTTATGCCAAAAGGGCTACAGGTGCATCCGTTGGTCACATCGTGAAACGCAAGTATGCGATGTGTCGTCAAAACCAACCACTGGTCCAACTTCCTCGGCATAAATCCGCACGTCAATGCCCTGACGAATCGTGAGGCACACACCTTGTCTCCGAATGAACACATGAGTACGATAGGGATGTGCATAATCATCTTTGTGAAATACGCGTTCTCAGAATCAACAACGGCACAAATTTCCTCGTCGCTCCAAAGAATTAGTCGCTTGCGAACTTCTTCCACCCTTTCTGGATTCGGTATGGTTCCTTTCTCCGGAGTAGGCAACCACTTTTCACTCTTGCATGAAGACTCCAAAATACCAATGAAATGATCGACAGCCGGTTTCCATTTGTCGAGTATTTTGGGAGTCCACGGCCAAGTTTTGGAGATAGACGGTTCAAAGTGGATACAACCGCAATCAGTTTGTATGTCCACAGAGTAGGCATTCTTTGGGTAGTTGCGGTCGACTACACCGCTCGTCACTTCTTCACCAAGAAAATAAGCCACCATCGAAAATGAATAGGCTGTTGGGGCACTCAACTGAGAAACACTAACAAGCCGGTGAGTAGTCAAAATTGAGGCTGAGGACGACAGAAATTTTTCCCTGCATACAATGAGGATTTCTGTAAAAAATTGGCGCCACGTGATCTTTGGGACTATGGGCAAAGCATCTAGTACTCGTTCTTGATCGCCTAATGGGACTTTTTGCTCATCAACGTAAACCTTGCTCATCCCCTTCTCGAGTACTGGAGATTTCATACACTCTTCAATCGTCTTGGAGAAACAGATTTCGAAAGATGCTGAATTGGGTTCTTGGTTCTTGAACGGTGTTCCACACTCCTTTGAATCCACAATCGCTTTCGCTAAGCAGGATAATTCAAGCCACGGATCTGAGTGTTCCGGGTGATATCCATCGATGGCTACGTCATCATTGCCCGAATAGATTTCGAGACCGACTCCACCAGCGGGAGCAAGTTCTTCATTACGTAACTCCGGGCGGTCGAGTTTATTCAACCCACACATTCCTGATTCGTAGAACTTTCGGGCAGCCTTATACCCCCATTTGAAGGCCTTGAAGATAAGGGTCACTCCTCCGGTAGCACAATCTTCACACGACGCTTGCAGTATCCCACTTAGCGTTCCTAGGTTAATCGATGGCAATGAAATATCGGGCATTGAAAACTGCGTAACGTCCTCTACGTTGAAATCCGGTTTCCTCGTCCCCTGGCTTGAGCCGTTATCAGTCACCTCTGAGACCCAAAACGTAAAGGTGAAGTTAGCCATCACTCATGCAATCTATCACGAAGACATGTGCACTCACCGCTCGTATCACGAATGTCAGGGCTCGGAAAGGACGAGCCAAAAAAGAGGCGTAGGGTATTTGAGCTTTTCCTACCGCAGACCTTGAAAGGACCACACTGGTTCCCTCGACGTACGGCAAACTGCAAAAACAGGAATAAACACACAGTGCTTTTCAACTGACTGCACAGTAGCAAAGTAGATGTCCGTACTTGCATGGAATTGATATCATCAATATTGTAGAACGAAAAAATCGTATCCGATCTGTAGTGAACGTCCTGAGCGACGTTTGATTCACGAGTGCCACTGATAGACGCATCCCAAACGATCAGCCGACCCTGCACTCTCCATAACGATCCACAAATCAGCATAGGGTTGAAACAAAATATTAACCCCCCGTACCTTATTCGTAAGAGCTGCTCGATGCCGTTGGTTTCCCACGCCGAAGACCCGGCAACATTTGCAACAGTATAAGTATATGCAGTACCTGAAGCGATAGAAAAACTATTTTGCGACTGTATCACGACGATGCATTTGTTATGACATGCTGCTTACATTCCACAGGTCATAATTCCAAGGAGGTTGATTAACCATTGTGGCCGAGGGCGAAAGATCTGGAAGTTCCGGAACTCTCTGACTACCTCTTCTCCAGAAAGGAGGCGACTGTCGAATATCTTCGGACTATTCTCATCCGTCACCTGAAGTACATCAAAAATGCAAAATTCACCAAAGAGGCGGAGATTCTCAACACTTCAAGCCGAACACTATCCCGGCCGTTGACAGCGGTTATCGGAGGCTCTGCGCGAGAATTGAAGGCTGCATTATCGTTCTCAAGAGAAATACATACCTGACCCTTCACCTCTCCGTAGACAAGATCAGCAGTGTCATCCTCCAATACATTGTACAAAGCTGGGGACGACATTGTTCTCTTCTCTACCACCTGGTACCTTTGCTTTATCAACTGTTCAACGGTACTTTGAAGATACGTTCGCTGGTCGAATCATGTAGTCAATGCTCGCCGCTAGTGCGCTGAGCCAGGGATGCAATGGAACTACAAAACTCCCTTGAACCAGCCCCGTTTAAACAGGAAGCAAACCAAATTGACAACCCTGTGACGATGTCATACAGTGAATCAGTGGTCGTCACTGGCTGTTCGCCGCGGAATCAGGTCCCCCGCCAAAACCGGCGGGTCATCAACATTGAAGTCGCTGCGACTTCGTCAGCTGGCTTTTTCTCGCTCTGCATTGTGTGCTAATCAGAAAGGAATAAGGAAACCGATCAGAAGTGGCGACCTAGCCAGAGACGCGCACATGTCCAGCTGTTCGACGATTCCATGTGACTCCGACACCGAAGAAGGCACCCGCTTCGGTCGGTGCTCAACTCAGCAGCTCAAGATTCATGGAGATGATGTTTAATATGCATGCTGATTCGTCGAGTTAAGGAATGTTTGAGTGAGGAGCATTTGATGGACGGCAACCAATGAATTGCCTGTACCAGCGACTGAGGGCCATCGCGTACTGGTACTATACGGAAGCAACTATCACAAATACCAAGGAAATGTATTCAGTATATTCCTACAACTACAGAGGCAAATATGAGAGCATGAATGGCCCAATTTACTGCGAGAGTTCAAAACTGCAGAGATGTGGACGCACGGTCTGGCCACTCGTGCCCTCAGAGAACAGTACTTTCCTACTGAGCTTCTGTCTGAGTATCTTCTTCATTGTCCGTACTACTCGTTGATTGAGCTAGTCGCTGTCTACGTCGTGCAGCTACTCTATCGGCCGCCTCGTGATAAACGCGCCACATGTCTTCGAACCCCCCTTCCCCCATTTGGTGCATGAGAGCTCTCGTTTCAGCCTCGATGACACGAAGTCTCGTTAGACTGTACGAAACTTGTTGTATCCCTCGATATAGATCTGTACATAGCATCAAATAACCCGTTTTGTAATATACTACAGCGAGGTTCAAGGAGATTGAACTCACCTTCTTCGCCCCAACCCATCAATAGCGCCCATTTCGGAACTTCGTCTCTTACCTCTCGTAGCCGGGAGAGTCCTTCATGATGAAGTGCTCGGAGTTCCTGCGTCATCTGTTGGACTTTCACATCGTGGAGTGAACGAACTTGTTGTCTCAGGCGCCACCATTCGAAACGGAATTCCTTCGATTGGCTGGTATCTGATGAACGGAAGAGACCCAACCATCCGGGCATCCACCATACCGCATTGCTCTTCTCCATTGATTCAATGTTCTCTTCGTCTACAAGTTTCCGTTCTTGAAGTCTCCTAGCTTGTTCCTTCCTCAGATTGGTCAGGTTAGCGTGCCAGACTTGAGGAGACTCACCCAAGAATTCTGCACTAATACGAGTTAATTCCCTTGAGCACCTGGCCAATTGGAACACTTTCACGCGCCAATGGCTTACCTAAACACTCTCTGCTAGTTTCATCGATTTCTTCGCAATAGACATCGAGCTCGTTAAAAATCTGGACAGACCAGTACTTATCAGATTAGAGGAACACGGGGTTGCAGCATGAACAAGACCTTACTCGTTCACCATCCCACAATAGGCGCAATGAGGAATGGTAGGCGTTCCACTTGGTCAAACATTGATGCGTGAACATCTGAAAAATAAACCAGTTTCAAAAATTGCATTTAGTACAACACTACTACTGGTAGTACAACCGAGTTCCCAGCAACTTACCGCTGCAGTTCCTCCCACAGCTAGCGCATACGCTCCCATGCCCACCAACACTTGCAAGAACAGCAAGATGCTTTCCCATATCGTTGACGGTCCGTCATCATCGTCATCTTCATTCGCATTGTCTTCTTCACGGGTATTCTCCTCAGACGACGTGTTCTGCTTCTCATCTTCATTACTCGTCTCGGAAGTTCCTGCTGCGGCAGAATTGGCGCTGGTATCCTTCCCTGCACTCGATGATTCTGACGCTCCAATGGGTGCTTCGGCGGACGTACTACCAGCTGAAATGGTCTCTGTAGATGGGGAATCCTTGTTTGGAGGCGTATTACTGGATGATTTCGTTGAAAACGCCACAGGGACGCCCTTCACAAGCGTTGTTTTCCCCGGTATTTGACGCTCTAGGAGACCGTACGTTCCCAGAAAAGGGTTCAGAGATCCTTTATTAATTGTGGACTGCTTGTAGGGAGCACGAATGGGATTGGTAGTATGGTAAAATCGCGGGGAAACACGTCTTCCTCCCAACTCCCACAGCCGGGAACGAGCTGAGGACAACATGGGTATTGTACACACAATAACAACAAGGCAAGAACTCCACAACCGGGGAAACTTATCAGTGGCGCGAATTGTTAATACTCTGGGTCCCTGGACATACGTTCAACACAGGTTCTGTGATATGTACTGTTGTATCATGGTATCCCGGCCAGATTTGACTTCACGCTGAAACTTTAGAAACTTTAAACTGGGGGTAAGTTGCAACTTGTTCCGAGTGTGGTTACAAAGCACAATTTTTCATTGCCTTGCCTTACTGTGGCTTAGAGCATTGTGTAAGCGAATGAATAGGGTATCTTCTTTGGTTTCGCTTGTTGCAGACAGCGGCTCGTAAAACTGGTACAAGATGCCGACCTGCGTGAACCGGTGGATAAAGAGGAACTACTAGTAACCTCGAACAAGTTGCTGGTATATGTTGCGTAGCAAGAGTGCTACCCTAACCGCGAGCGCGAACGCAAGCATCCCGATTCCGGTCATGAGGTTTGTGCTGTTGACTCATGCAACATTCCCTTCATATATTTGTATTTTCTCAGCGAAGCATCACCACTTACGGTATTCACAGCAGCTTGTATCCACGTCGACCCTGCGACATCACTAGACTCGTCACCCAGTGCCGCAGTTGCGAATGTGTTGGTGTTGTAGCCGTACCTGTAGAAGACAGCATGAAGCCGTCATCCGCAAGACTTTATCAGCAGCGTACACCGGACATGCCCATGCCTTCGTTGAGTCCAGCAGTAGCTGAACCTCCTTCGATGTTCAGCGATTTCAGGCGTGTCTACACTTCTTCCTCGCCGAACACTGGTGTGGTTGCTGGTGGTTTTACTGTAGTCTGCGAGAGAGGATGCGGTCAACTTCCCGGCCGGTGGGCTATCTGCAACATTTGTGTGTGTGCGAGAGCGGCGATGACATGTTCACTGAGTGCAGACAAAATGCAGAACAGCTTCACCCCATACAGTATACCGAACAAATGGTAGAACAGTCTTCGTACAGCATGAAATGTAATGCCCAACAATTCTACACAATCGGGTTGGGCATGCTAGAACTTCGTGCTCGTGGTCACGAACTGCTAACCGCTTCATGCTATGAATAGCGTTCGGTATTACGAATCGCTAAATCCCAGACATCTGACATCACTCTATGTATCTGAGCTTGTCTAAGTGCTTACCTATTATTAGAGTCATTGAGTCATTAGAGTATAAGCGGGTTCTACTGCGTGTAACTGCATGGTCCGTATTATGAAAATTGCAAAATGGGAATTAAAATACATATTTTGTTGTGAAGGGTTTGCCCTTCCCGAAGACGACGGAGCGGTGGAGGGAGTCTGTTCTTGGCGCTGAGTCCCTTCGCAGGAGACCATGGAACGCAATCCAGCAGCTGTGTATGCACGTGAATTGTTTATGACGCGACAGTCGAAACAACATCAGCCCGAAAGTCTTAATTCGCTAGAATTTTCCAACGAGTGACGCGACGGTTCCAAGAATCGCACAAAGGACTCCGAATAATATAATACACACATTGAATCCCTTTGACAGCTGCGAAGTATCTCTAGCAGATTGGCTACGGAGCTTTAAAAAGACGAGAGACGGAAAGCTTAGAGATACAATCGAAGTCAAGAGTGCTCCCGCAAACGACATAATTCTATCGAAATACGGCTGCACGATGAAATGCACGAGGTGAAGAAGCGGGAGGCTAAGCATTTCGATGCCTGAGAATATTGTACCTACCAGGAACAGAGCGACCAATAGAACGAGACCAGTCAGTAACCCCCTTATGAAAATTCTCCTGAACACCCTCGCACGCTCTTCCACCTCCTTATGTGCACACTGTTTTCGATTTGGATCTTCCCAAAGTGTGTAATTTGTACCGTGTATGCTAATGGTTGACAGAACGGACCCCATTTCATAAAGATCTTCCTCCTCCACATCAAGTGGAGATGATTCGTCTACTCGCTCGGTATCTTTGTCCTCAGCTCTTTGTATGAACAAGGGCTCACTGAGACTCTCCAGCACCTGGCCTACGGGTTCCAACGCTAAAGCAAACTTTGAAGCAGCGTTGACAATTATCGTCCACAGAACTATCTTAGTCAGTGCTCCGGGAGGAAAGTTGAGTGTTATTTCTGGTTTGGTATCAGCGCCATATAGGAAATAACCAATGATACTAATTGCTCCGTATGTGAGTCCTATCACTGCGTATGTAGCATTCATAGCTTTCCCGAAGTTTTCGGGCTCCTTCATGCTTCGATAAATTGAAGGTATGACAGGGTGCCCGCTAAAGCCGGTCAAGAATATACCTAAACTATAGGCCATGCTTCTGAAATCGGCTATTTCCGTCTCAGCTGGTCTTGAGAAGGATCCACCGTTCTCCCCCTCTTCTCCATGTATTCCTGTGATTAGAAGGACGACTAATACCGCCAAGCTTCCTACGAATCCTGCAAACGATATATAGGATAGTCTTGACAAGTCTTTAAACCACGTGGTTGGCAGCACTATGGCAGTTCCAATCAGAGTACATATTTTAAGAGAGATTGATGGAAAGAGACTGTGCAAGTTTTCGGCAAAAACGATCTGCAAAAAAGATGCCAATTGAAAATACGTATGGATTGCTATACTGCGACGGTCGTTCAAACCTACCATGTAGGCAGCACAACCGGCCAGCCAGAGCTCCTGCGAAGTGGACATCGATACCAACGTGTCACTAATTCTCACGCAAGCAAAACTTACGAGAAAGAATAATATTGTGATTATTATACTGCCTTGTGTGCCAAAGGCTTTCCGACCTGTGGTTCCCCAGCTAGTAACTGACACTTCAACTGGTACAACAAACGAGCGCGCCCCTTACCCATGTCACTGAAAGTATTGCAATCAGGGTTTTCCTCCATTATTTTTCCAATAAGGTAAGCTGTATATCTGGTGAGTGCAGTGAATATTGCGAGCAGTATTATTCCGATCCACCCGGTGTTTGCCAATGCGAGTGGGAAGGCGAGCATTGCGATCCCTATCACGAGGTTAGTGCTGTAACTTAGAGAACGATACCACGGTGGTTTGGGTGTCAAAGCATGAAAACCTCACATACGTATTGATGGCAGCCTGCACCCAAGATGACCCTGCAACACAAAAAATAGTTTATACAGATAAGTTCAGTACGTCCCGTGTGAGTCATACATGGGATAATTCTTCTAGTTCGAGAACGTTTTTGGGAGACGGTTGAATGCACCAGTCCGTACCTTGAGCATCTTCATCCGTAATGGAGGACTCTCCAAGGGTAAGCCACCCCTCACTTAATTCAGGCGTCATCGTGTTAGTTTCATGGAAGCTAGCCGGGGAGTAAGTCTTGGAGAATGGCGTCGTAGGAATTGACATCTTCAGATGACTCGTCGAGTTCACGTTTACCCTGGCCCCAGTATAGTATGAAACAATAATCAGCGAAACATTATACTTATTAACTCATGGAGTCACAGTCCGAGCAATTCTTGTTGAACCCACTGAATTGCTTCTCTTCCTACGCGACTCGGGCTTGCACTTGTGCTCGGTGTGACTTCAGTGTGAGTCAGCAGCGACCGGAGAATTCGCACCTAACGAATTGTTGTTGGTCAATCCACAAACATAGCATTCGATTCGGATCTATTGGGGAATATTATATAGGCACAGCATAAGTTGATAATGCTCAGGTAATCGAAGACGTACAGCAATTAAACAACTTCGGGCTCCAAGCGAGTCAGCCAACCACCACGTGCAAACATTCACTTCATCTCAATTGCTTATTCCAAACTATTGAAATGACCTAGTTGCGCATCACTGTGCAAAAATTTCCGGCTTATTTGCTATGGCCACTTCTATGGGAATTCTCGGTTCGCCACAGCCTAAGAAGAGTCAAAGCCCATCGGATACGACAAACAAAGCTTTCAGCTGAGGCTTCGGGATTTTCCGACCACCACTTTATTCAACGCAACCTGTCGAATTGTGCTCCATGAGCATATGCGTGTTAGATAAGTTAGTATAGCACCATTTTAGGGTAAAAGCGGCTCTGTAGTGGGCATAGCGGAGGAGAATAAGGGCAACGGCAACAACGTCAGGGCGGCTGAACCGCAGAACAAGCTCCTTGTTCAGAGGCTATACACGCTACTAGAGCTCTTTTTCCCTGGTAGACCGAGTCTCAAAATATGTACCCTTGATAATACACCCGGAATGGAAGATATGGAGCGATATATGCCGGAGGAAAGGGGCCAAACTCACTCTGCGCCGCCTCCATTTGCGCCTCGAACGCCCCATCAGTTCGAGGCGCAAGTTCCACAGTCTCAGCATAGCGTCTGGAGCGCCGTATCGAATGCTGACCGACCCACCAAGATACCCCAGCCCAGGGCTTCTTCAGCATCCCGTGGAGGTCGACAGCTTCCGTCTGCATCGACTCCGACAGCCTCTGAAGTATCTTCGCCCTCAGGAGATGAACAAGGAACGACTACGGGATTAGGGTCTACAGGAGCTCCGGCAGCTCACACAGGGGCGCATGGTCAAGGCATGGCTTCGTCGACTCAGCGTACACACTCTGCAGAGGTGAATGAAAGTTCCAAAGGAAAAGCCGAGCGAACATGGCATGCCAATTGGGTGGATCCATGGACGCAGTTCAAGCAGAACGTCAATGGTTCTGGCCAGTACACCGCACCTCTGGCTCAAGTAAACGAATCGTTTTACAGCGAGTCGAAACCTGGCAATGTGTATAGAACTGTCACTTCCTCCTCGGATGGAAAGCCGAAAGGAGAAGCGTCACCACTTGGTCAGGAGGACTATCCTCCAGGACAACGACCGGTAGACTCCAGGGTAGACGGTAAGTACAGTTGGCAGTACAAACCGCTCCATGTATAAGGATATGTAGTTGTGAATGTGTTCACAGAGTTATTAGCTCAGGCAAGAGAGAAGTACAGCAATCGGCTGTTTGCCGAGGCAGCCAATTTATGCGAGCAGGTATGTATCATTGTAGTTAGCATTCGCTCTGGTATTACCTTATCCCGCTTAATCCTATTGCAGGTGTTTCGAATGGACTGGAGGCGAACAGACAATCTCCTCCTTCTCGGGGCAGCACATTTCCAGTTAGGAAATTTTCGTGAGTGTATAGCTTACAATCGGAAGGCCATAGAAATCAATCCACATTTTGCTGGTACGGAGCCATGACTTCTGAGTTCTGTTTATGTCGGGTCGCTACAATAGCATGTTCCCCTCTCACAGAGGCGTATGGAAACCTAGGAAACGGGCTAAAGGAGCTAGGTGATCTCAAAGGAGCAATTCAATTTTACTGCAAGGTATGAAGAGATTGATGAGAGGCTTTTTCGCTACCTGTTGTATATCAAGGTTTGGGTACCTGCAGGCAATAGAGCTTCAGCCAAAGTTCTGTGATGCATACAATAATCTCGCTGCAGCTTATATGCAGCGCGGACAAACTCAACAAGCGATGGAGACCTACCATATGGTTTTGATGTTGAATCCGAATCTGGTGGATGCACTGAGTAATCTCGGCAGCCTATACAAGTCTCAAGTATGTTTGCTAGTTGTTTAGGTTGCAGGGATGTATACTCATTTCATTTGTGTTGGGGGTGATGCAGGGGTTTTTGGATAAGGCAGCGAAATGCTATGTCGATGCTATTGACAAAAACCCCTCTTTTGCAATTGCATGGGGTAATCTAGCTGGGATATACAAAGACAAGAAGGATATGGAGACGGCGATTCGTTACTATAAGGAAGCAATTAGACTGGATCCCAACTTCATGGATGCATACAGTAATTTGGGAAACACTTACAAGGAATGTGGATTAATACAGGAGGCAAAAGATGCCTATAACAAAGCCATCGAGGTACACCCGCGTTACGCTATTGCCTATGGTAATCTAGCTAGCTGTTACTATGACGAGGGTGACATGAACAACGCTATTGACGCTTATAAGAAAGCTCTTGAGCTGGAACCGAACTTCCCTGATGTATACAACAATCTCGGAAATGCTTACAGGGAACTTGGCCAGTATGATGAAAGCATTTCGTGTTACCGGAAGGCGTTAGAGTTGAAACAGGATCATCCGCATGCGTACAATAACCTTGGAAATAGTTTCAAGGATAAAGGGATGATCCGGGAGAGTATCCAGTGCTACAGGACGGCAATACAGCTTCTTCCAACGTTTGCAGCAGCGCATAGTAACCTCGCATCGATCCTCAAGGAACAAGGCGAATTGGATGCTGCAATTACCCATTATCAAGAGGCGTTAAGAATTGATCCGAACTTCGCGGATGCATACAGCAATTTGGGGAACGCATACAAAGATTACGGGCGGCTAAACGATGCAATTTTGTGCTACTCAACCGCGATCCGGTTGAAACCACACTTCGCTGATGCCTACAGCAATCTTGCCAGTGCGTACAAAGACAGCGGACGTATTCCTGAGGCAGTTGTCTGTTATAGGAAAGCTTTGGAGCTGAAACCCGATTTTCCGGATGCATTCAGCAACTTGGTGCATAGCCTAGTTCTCGTGTGCGATTGGCGTTCGCGTCGGCAGGACTTTGAGAAATTGGGCAGGCTCCTAGAAGAGCAAATTGATCGCGCACTAGGTGGGATCAATCCTGAGGGAGGCGTTGAARTTGACGGGGAATCAGTGGCGGTTCCCCCGCTACCTTCAGTGCAACCATTTCACAGTTTGGTATATCCAATGTCGCTGCGGCAAATGCAGCGACTGGCCGAATCATATGCGAGACGGGCAAAGTTGAATGTCGCTAGCCTCGGAAGGAATAAACCAGTGTTCACCTTTCCTTCCCCCGATCAAATGCGCCTGCCCAACCAGCGCCTACGCATTGGATACGTGAGTAGTGATTTTGGGAATCATCCGTTGTGTCATCTGATGCAGTCCGTGTTTGGAATGCACAATTCTTCAATGTTCGAAGTTTTCTGTTACTCACTATCTCCGGATGATGGGTCCCCTTGGCGTAGGAGGGTTATGAGTGAGATGGAGCCGGGACATTTTGTAGACATTTCATCCTTCAGCCATACGGATGCGGCGACCCGAATAGCAGCCGACCATGTTCATATTCTAATTAATCTCAACGGTTACACAAAAGGGGCACGAAATGAAGTATTTGCACTTCGTCCGGCGCCAATACAGGTGAGCTATATGGGTTTCTGTGGTACGATGGGAGCGGATTATATTGATTATTTCATTGTGGACAAGACTGTGGTACCTTCGAAGTTACGGAAATACTATACGGAGAAGCTCGTGTACCTCCCGCACTCGTATTTCGTCAATGACCACCGCCAGTCGGCGAGAGATGTGCTCGACCCTTCGAAGATTCCCGGTCGCTCGAAATATGGTATTCCACAAAATACGTTTGTGTTCGCCAATTTTAATCAAGTCTACAAGATTGACCCGTGTACCTTCAGGACATGGATGAATATTCTGAAAAGAGTTCCGAATTCAGTGTTATGGCTGCTGAGGTTTCCGGCCTCGGGAGAAAGTAATATCAAAATGGCTGCTCAAGCATTTGGGGTGTCTCCGGATCGAATACACTTCACGGATGTCGCAGCTAAGGATGAACACCTCAGGCGAGGGGTGCTGGTGGATTTATTTTTAGATACTCCTGTATGTAATGCTCATACTACCGGTTGTGATATTTTATGGGGAGGTGTTCCCATGATTACTCTGCCCGGTGAAAAGCTGGCGTCAAGGGTGGCGGCAAGTTTGTTGAATGCTACAGGCCTAACCGAATGGATTGCTGATTCTTTGAAAGCTTATGAGGAATTGGCTGTTAAACTTGCAACGGAGGAGGGTCAAAGTACCTTGAAGAACTTACGGCGGCGTCTTGAAACGGCTCGCCACCATTGCCCCCTTTTCGATACGCCACGTTGGGTCCGCAATTTGGAAAGAGGTTACATGCAGATGTGGTCCAAGTTCGAGAGTGGTTTGCCCCCTGATGATTTGGAAGTTACCGATGCTAAGAGTGGAAGCCGACCGTATCCTGTTCATGTAATTGCTTCTGAATCAAGCTTCGACGAATCCGATTCTAAGGAGGCAGAGGAAGTCGTCGCAAAGTTTGCCAAGAATAATCCGCGTGCCAACGAGCCTTCTATCTCATCTGTTGTGGCTTCCTCTACTCCGTCAATGACTGGAGCTCCAGCTCCGGTGAACTCGCCACCTCAGCAAATGTATTATCCCACATACGGTGGCCTCGCGTACCAGGGTGTGGACCACATACATGGTTCGATGTATCAGCAACAACCTCAACTTTTTGGATCTCCTCAGCGAGTGCAAATGTATCCACATTCAGCGCAATTTTACCAGGCCGCCCAAAATGGACAATTCGGCCCGGTTCACAATCTCACAGGTCCACCTGATATTGTTCAGTCGTGGGTGACTGGCGGTCACATGCATCTGTCTCACAATCCCAGAGATCCGTATCAAATAAATTCTATGGGAGCCTCAGCCCAAATGGCGATGCATAATCCGTATAATTACTCTGGAAACGTTCCGGGGGGCGTTCCCTATGGCACCAATGCCCAACATCATGGCGGGCTACCTGCGGACTGGGGGTACAACCAAGCGCATGATGCACGATACGCACAATCACAGCTCATGGGCGCAGGACCGTTTCATTTTGGCCAACAGGCTCACAGCAGAGGGAACTGAACGTGGGTTGAACGCTTTAGGGTACAAGTGTACATCGACTTAATCGGGATAATTGTTACCACTAGCAACTAAATGTATGATGGCGGCAGAAATTGAATCAAACTTGAGAGCTAACAGGGTCATCGAATAGAGCCACCAAGGCGCATCGTTTCACTGTGATTTTGACACTTTTACTTTGTAGTAGACCAAGGCTAAGTGTGTATTGCTCACTACTGTGGCATCTTAACTACGACAGTCGCTACAACAGGGCTCAGTTTACAACTCGTCATGAAGATCCTCATCTTCGTCTTCGTCTAGGTCTTCATCATCGAGGTCGTATTCATCTTCATCTTTATCATCTTCATCCTCCTCTTCAGCCTCTTCTTGTTTGCGCCTCTCCTCTTCCTTTTTCCTTTCTTCTTCTTCACGTTCCTTAATGGTATCGTTAATCTTCTTGATTTTCTTCAATGCCTGCTCTTCGAAATCGGCAACGTCGTCTTCACTCTCAGCAATGATAATGTCATCGAAAGCAGATCCAGATTTGACCTGCCATAACTCAAAGCCTACATGACTGCAAGGCTTGCAGACTGCGTGCACTTTGTCGTCTTCGAAGTAGTCAGGGTTACTAATTTTGGGTGCTTCCCATTCACCCTTGTAATTGGGATTGTCGATCATTTTTGGCTCCCATTCACCCTTGTAATCTGGATTATCAATCATTGGGGGTTCCCATTCGCCGTCTTCCTCATCATCCCAGTCATCGGGCTTGGTAGCTTCCGGATCGGGAATCTGAGCTGGGATATCATCCCATCCTTCGGGCTTCTTGTCTTCAGGGTCGGGAATCTTGGGTTCATCGTCCCAGTCTGCAGGCTTGGTGGCTTCAGGATCAGGGATCTCCTTTGGTGGCAAGAAGTCCCAGTCGTCATAAAGACTGCCACTCTCAACTTTCTCTCCGTCAATCTTTACCTCATAGGTGTTGTCCGCTCTTACGATAAACGTGTATCGATGAGCCTTGGTGTCAGTCTCACACTTGATGTTCTTCTTCGTAAGCAGGTTCTCACCACGGTAGGTGAAGATAGCATGTGTCTTCTTCGTTGAGGTACCGCAAATATCTGGCCCAAACATTATACTGTAGTCAGTATCTCCACCAAACTTCTTCGGGTCAAATCCAGGTGGGATCAGTTTTATATACGCTCCTCCGCAGTCAATTCGCTGATCGAATTTGACAGTGTAAGAAATGACGAGGTCTTTTCCCTGAGCGAATCGAGACAACACCAGTACCACAATAACGGACGATCTTTATATGGAGAATCGACAGTGTACTTAAACTTACCTCGTTGGTTACTTCAGCATCCAATGGGGCTGTGATTGAGTAGAAACGAGCATCTTCAGTGGTCTTTAAGGTCTTATCACCTTTAGGAAAATCATCCGCACGGATGAATTTCCATTTTCCCATCTGTATTTAAGCAAAAAGAGCGCACGTAAATCGTGTCAAATGGCATTATACAGTAGGACGCGGACGAGGGACACCAAGGTTGTGGCTCTACTCACCTCAGATTTCGGTTTCCATTCACTGCCTTCTGTCCATCGATCCTTGGATCCTTCTGCAAATATACACGATGACATAGGATGTTAGATCATGACGAATGTGCCGTCATAATGCAAGATGCATCACACGTCCAGTCCTTCGCGGCCAAATCCAGACCCCGACCTTTTTTGTTCCCTTTGGATTTCCCTTGTAGCGCATCCCTCACAAGTTGTTCGATTATTCCACAAACCCTGAGCAATCTTATCGTATCTGGAGGCATTTACCTACCTTCATCGAAAGTTTCTTTGAATAGGACACTGCCTTGGACACTCTGCTGTAGAGACAGAGCGACACAGGCAGTCAATAAAAGCGACAGGGTCTTCATTATCCTTGTATTTGCAGGACAAAGGGCCGAAGAAAGAAGAATTTAGCTCGACACCAAGGCTGATATAAAGTCCCCACAACGCCACGAACGTATATACGCAACGCTCACTGTCTACTACAGTCACTATCGAAACTACACCATTCACCTTGGTCAGGAGAATGCATCAACACGCGCGAATTCGGTCTGCGTAGCACCAAAAGGGGACTTGCGACAACAACACGTGTCGTGAGAGTTTGTCCGGGCCATCCGGCTCCGGGTTCCGGTCCGGAATTCCGGCTGAACCGCTGGGTCATGAGCGGCTACAAGACACCTACACAGTACACCTGTGTAGACTTCACGATTCCATCGTCACCAATGTCTATGAAACGCGCTGCAGCGTAAGTGCTGATTATACCGAATCTAACCGCACCTCCCCTCCCGTCCCCAGTGCTGCCAAGCGTGTAAATTACACACGGTGTAATTGGATCAATGGACCTGGCTCTGCGCAGTTCGCAGTTTCGTGTGTGAATGCCTTGAGACATTTTCTCCAAGAGGCCAGTGTATGATGGGGTTGTTAATCCATTTTCATCTGTTTCATGGCTTCATACATGCCACAGCTAGCCCAGTGACTATTGTGTATGTCCCACCGGAGGCTGAGCGACATCGCCCGGTCGCACTTATGCTCTTTCTAGCGACTGCGCTCCAATACATTCATCGATACAGTTGTTTTGTTAGAGCAGTAATAAAACTACTCACCAACTACCTACATACAAACTTTAGATTTCACCCTTGTCTGCTATTTACGTATACAACTTTCCGGTTCGTGGTAAAAGCGCGCGTTGACCTTTTGAATGATTAGGTCTGGGAATTAGCGCCCTGCAAGAAGATGGATACCCATCTGCTTGCACTTTGAGTAGGAGAATAGCTTATGCATCCATCTGCACTATAGAGAATGGACGATTACGTCTCACGCATTAGAAGTCCTGGACAGAATGCGTAAGATGGCGTGGTTGAAGATCGCCTTGTGCCATTTCCGAGCTCATTCCTTGGTCCGCTGATTGCAGGCCTCTCACACCTCCTAGAGGTGGGCGCGAAGGCTTTACGGACATTACAGCGTCGGCCTCTAGTGGTGCTGCAGCTGCAGCTAGTGGCAGTTCTTTCTCAGAAAGGACGCACGGCGTCGCCGAAGGATGGTCCAGCGCCCCCTCACCGTTGTAAGTCTGCATGCAGTTATGCTGTGGTGGAACAAGATCCTGCATCGTGCTCTGTATTTGCTTAACTTGTGTAACAGAGGTCATCGGTCGGCCCCGCAAGATTTGGAGGAGGACCGCTTCATTCCTCGACGAGACCATGAAAGGGTGAACGAAGGGTACTCAGCCACGAATGCGAATAGAAGGTATGGCAACATAGACGCGATCGTTGGTTGGTCAGTGTCATTGATTGTTCATTTGGTGCTAGCAGGGTTATGCGTGAGAGTGCCAAGACTGGAGATGAATCACATTGTAAGTGCTTATCGTCGCGGTCGTTTCCCCCATAGACATTGTGCGAAAAACCCTATCTTTACCAGATAAGCACTCGATTTTACTACGGGATGAGCTCTTAGGACATTCAGAAAACTCTCCATTGCCTCATGAGACCCCGCGATCTCCATCAGTGCTGCAGTTTGGGACACCGCCAAGGAAAACGATGGAACAATATGCCGATGACGGCGGTAACTTGTCGCCGTTGTCTTCGTCTAGTCTTAGGTACGTTATGTCAATAGTGCATGCCTTTTTCCCTAGTTAAGACTGTGATTCCGGCTCAGCATAATAAATTCTAAAAAGCGAAGGTACCGGAAAATTCCGAAGTCGGCGTATAAAGTATTGGACGCACCGGGAATGGAAGATGATTATTACTTGTCACTCGTTACATGGAGTGCGAAAGATGTCTTAGCAGTGGCGCTTCAAAGCTGTCTTTATTTATGGGATGCTAATAGCTCCACTGTAACTCAGCTTCTTGACTTAGGGAGTGATGAAGATGCTGAGAATCGCAATATAATTACAAGTTTGTGCTGGTCAGACACCGGCCGTAACATTTCGGTTGCAGACTCATTAGGGAAGATGCAAATATGGGATGCTTCTGAGAGGAAGCATATCCGTTCTATGAATGCTCATCGCTTAAGGATCGGCGCATTGACGTGGCATGGGCACCTTCTAGCCAGCGGTAGCAGGGACCGTTCTATCAAAATAGCAGATGTTCGCTGTAAAGATTATGAAGTGATGAAGATATCGAACCATACGCAAGAAGTGTGTGGATTGAAGTGGTCGTGCGACGGCAGTTTCCTGGCCTCAGGGGGAAATGACAATGCCCTAAAGGTATGGGATCCACGCGCTCTAAACGATTCTAACGGACGAGCCTTGCCTCTGCACGATTGGAGAGAACATACTGCTGCCGTCAAAGCGGTCGCTTGGTCTCCCCATCAGCACGGAATACTTGCATCCGGAGGCGGGACCGCAGACAAATGCATCAAGACTTGGAATGTTATGTCGGGGAAGCAGCTCAACGCTGTAAATACCGGCAGTCAAGTCTGTAATATTGCTTGGGCAAGTACCGTCAACGAGATTATATCAACGCACGGTTTCAGTAAATACCACGTAGCGCTGTGGTCATATCCGTCATTGCGAAGGCTGGTTACCCTGCAGGGCCATACAGCACGGTAAGCAACTTGGCTTCATTTTGGTAGTGTCTTCTCTAAATTACTTTAACAATAATATCGAAAATGCTATACAGAGTGCTTCACTTGGCTTTATCTCCCGATGGTACTACCGCTGTAACAGGGGCAGGGGATGAGACTTTACGATTTTGGAGGCTGTTCCCTCCTACACCTTCCCGTGCGAAGACGGGAGTAACCGGTATTCCAAAGCTACAACTCGAAGGACCATTGAGCCCGACAATGCGATAGTCTAAGAGGCACAGCAACTTATGATTGCATCGGCCATTTCTATTCCCCAAAAGATTCCACGTAGGGAGAAGGATATCAAACATTGAAACGGAAGATCATGACGTCGCCATCCTGAACTATGTACTCCTTTCCCTCCAAACGAGTCTTCCCAGATGCTTTTGCTTTTTCTTCTCCACCTGCTGCCACGAAATCTTCAAATACCGTAGTTTCCGCGCGTATAAAGCCACGGGCCATGTCAGAGTGGATACATCCAGCAGCTTCTTGGGCTGTGGTCCCCGATTGCACTCTCCAAGCTCGGGTCTCGGAGGGACCTGTAGTGAAAAAGTAACGATTTTGGAGCAGAGAGCTGCTCTCTCGTATGAGTGTGTCCAAGCTAGTCTCATTCAGTCCGAATTCTTGCAGGTAAGCGTATCTGCTTTCGTCGTCCTCCAAACTGGCGACCTCCTCTTCTATGGAGGCACACAAAGGGATCACAGGAACAACCTTCGGAGCAGCGTTCCTGATTTTCTCCACATACTTTTTACTGACTTCGCTTGCTTCTTCTCCTACATTACAAATGTACATCATCGGTTTTGTGCTAAGCAGTTGTAATTCAGGCAGCATTTTCGCCTCCGGTACGGATAGTTCTACTGTGTTTGCCGGCAGTCCATCTTCCAAGGCGGGTTTAATCTTCTCGAGGATTCGAAGCTGCATTTTAAACGTATCTGGGTTGATCCCTTTAGGACCCTTTTTGATGGCCGCTTTATCTAGTCGTCTTTCTACAGATTGAAGATCCGCGAGGATAAGCTCGCTCTCCAGAACGTTGATGTCGTTTAGAGGATCTATGTCCCCTTCCGTCACATGTACAACATTCGGATCATCAAAGCACCGTATAACTTGAGCGATACATGAAACTTCCCGTATATGGCTCAAAAATTTGTTTCCAAGTCCTTCTCCCCTACTGGCTCCTGCAATCAGTCCGGCAATATCGACAAATTCCAGAGACGCAGGTGTGACCACTTCCGAATTTGAAAGTTCCGCAAGTTTATAGAGTCTTTCATCGGGGATATTAACTTTTGCCGTGTTCGGCTGCAAGTTAACAGCGGGAAAATTTTATGCAATCTTCGATTCCAGAATCCTCATGGAAGAGGTGTCAGCCCACTTACCTCAATGGTGCAGAATGGGTAATTTCCGGCCTGCGCTAGTTGCGTTCGTGTGAGGGCGTTGAACAATGTGCTCTTTCCCACGTTCGGTAATCTGCTCCATATCATTGTATATAGGGTGAAATGTCGCCCTTATCCCCCGGGTACGCTGTAGACTTACCCAACAAGCCCACAACTCTGTTGCGACGCCGCCGCCGCCGCAGCAAACTGTCGGACATTACCTCCTACGGACGACGCGTTCCTCGACGAAGTCCACACCCGAGTAACTGACAAAAGCCATCGCATTATGCCTTGAACGTACCGTCCCTTGGGAATCCATAATAGATGGACAATCCCTAGAAATATAGTTTGTGAAACCCATATTGTGAAGGTCCCTGCCGTCGTAGCAGGCTGACGAGCTTCGCGTCGCCAAGTAATAAGAAGCGGCACATGTTCGCATTTTTTATTCCTGGAAGAAGTTCTTACTACAACACCTAAGATGTGCGCTGTATTACTTTGGATCTTTTTGGTTTTCATTGTGTTATCATTATTGCTTCTCCAACCACCTCTTGATGGCTTTGTACGACATATCTCCGCTATACATGTGGGCGTCGCTAATACGCTTCTTACCAGAGGATTTTCTCCCCAAGGCTGCCAAAACGCTCGATGACTCCCTTAATTTTGAAGCAAACTTGGCCAAAGGGGAGTCTTTTGCTATTCTTCCTATACTAATTTGGTAGAATTCAGTGTTCTTCCCTTTAAGATCTCTTGCCAGTGCCTTGTACATTGGCGATACTTCAGTCTTAAGAGAAAACAAAAAGGCGCAAAGTTTGCTTCCTCGGCAATTTTTCTCAATCTCTTCAATTTTCTTTTCAGGTTTACCTGTGGACGCGTCAATGACCTTGACATGATTCGGAATCGTTTTTACGATTGCCTCACGAAGATTCTTCAGACTTGGCGGACCGTTGTAGTCTTCACTTCCTTGAGGAGAAAGAATTTTAAACGATGGTACGCCTTGGATACCATGATGAGAGCAAATCGGTGATCCCTCGTTACTGTTGCAATCGACGACCCCTACTCGTGCAATTCCCTCCAGCTTATCTGCCAAGGTCTTTACGGTAGATGCGGCTTTCTGACAGTGGGGGCAGCCAGGTGAATAAAATTCCACTAGCCATGTCAGTTCTCCTCTGTAACGCTTGCCAACTGTCTTGCCAAAATTCTTTCGTGAAAGCTTGGTAATGGTGCGAGAATCGCCATAAAGGTCAACGCTGCCAGGTCCTCCTGAATGATGGCGGCCACGGGAAGCTGCGCGTGGTCCCATCCCTGAACCGGCAAAAAACTGCTCAAACATTTCAAAAGGGTCTCTGAAATTGAAACCACCCCCACCCGGAGATCCCTTGAAGCGGAATGTAAACTGCTCTCCACCTGCACCACCTGGGAACCCACCTCCAGGAAATCCAGCTCCTCCTTGAGGCCCTTCATCATCTCCAGGGGGTGCTCCACCCTTCAACCCCTCTTCTCCATACTGGTCGTATATCTTGCGTTTCTCTGGATCGGAAAGAACATCGTATGCCTCCGATATCTCCTGGAACTTCTGGTTGGCTGTTTCGACATCATCCGGATTTTTGTCAGGATGCCATTTCAAGGCTAACTGTCGATATGCTCGCTTAATTTTACGATCGTCGGCATTTTTTGGGACTCCTAGAACCTTATAGTAGTCCTTCCCACCTGCGAATGCGTTCGTCGAACACACACGTGTCGTATTCCGTCCGTTGCCGCAGGTGTTTCCATCACTCTTTCACCTACCTAGCACACATGGAATCCATACCAAGATGAATAAAAGTATAAAAATTAATACACCGCGATGACGGTCATAACACTTCATCATTCGTCACGATACTGTCGTAAACCTGGACGAATGGACCAGTCTTGTCGTCGAATTAGTCACTTGTGGCGGTGTCTACCTATCTGCCCCAAGGACGCAATATACAACTGCTCTGGTACCATCAAATTAGAGCCACTAGCCTACTTCTTTTGAGCGAGTATTACTAACCACGCACACACAACACCTCTACGTCGTAAATCGTTCTAGAATCAGAGCTGGGATATTTCCTTTTCCGCACTTTGCCCCCGATGTTTTGCGGGGGCGCACCACTGGAAAAAGCGCCCGTGCCCCCGATATTTCAAAATTTGCCAGTTTTGTGAAGGGAGAATGTGGACCCATTATTATGCATATTAAAGGGAAATTAAAAGACACCCAAGCATATCAAATTGCATTATCATCGTTAAAATTTCTTTCTGTATGGTTTTTTTGCCCTTTATCTCTGATAAGGACACAATGGACAGCCGTGAACGTACCGAGATCGCCACTCAACCCGAGGTGGACATTCAAACTCAGGGCGATAACATACAAACTGATGAAAATATTGTTTTCCTCGACGCATCATCCAGTACAGTATTTTATACTCTATATGTAC
>LVLI01000191.1:0-36268 GCA_001687465.1 Halocafeteria seosinensis | reverse complement strand
TTTAAATACAAACTAAATTATTACTAATAGGGTACGAAAATTACACCGACAATTTAGCGATGAATTTAATAAAAATTACACTGAAAATTACACCTATAATTTAGCTTATAACCGGCATTTTTTATTATTTTATATTAAATAAATCCGGCATTTTATATTATAATCCGGCATAAATTATTATATGCCGGTTAAAATACTCTATCACCCGGCGGGTGGTACTTATAGAATTCCCGGAATTATCCAGCTTGCAATTTCCGAAAGACTTCGAAATAACTACGAATTGTCAATCTCCTCAGCGACCATTGCACAAGGTACAACATATACAACGAAGTGACGCTGCTCAAGAGTACGGGGAAGTTGGAGAAATTAAAGTGACTTCATGGAACAGGAAAAGAATAAATTAAATGATTTCCCCGTGACGCTACTCTGGCCATTGGTGATCACGGGTACTAAAACAATAAACACGTTACTGTACGTACACTTCAGCACACACTCCTCGTTCTAACTCTGGTAAATGCCCGCTACACGAGGTTACGCCTTCTCCCACACAACGCGTTGAGCATCACAAACTGCACGCACATACGGGACATTCTACAACACAGCACCATTACTGTAGTGCTGCACCAACCTCAGGTGTGTGAGACGTTGAAGTGGAATGACTCACAGTCTGTGAGTCACAGATGGTTGAAGCAGCAATGCTGCAGCAGCAGCCAGCAGTCCAATTCTGTACGTCCGCCCAGCGGTGCTTATCGTAGATGTTCACGAACGTATTGTTTCAATAATCTGAGCAAGGTAAGCTTAAGTTCTACATAGCCACATGGTGGTAGGCTTTATTTTACCGCAAGGATCTTCAAGTAAGGGTCGTCAATTGGTGACTTCAACAAGGTACCAATGTCCAAGCCTTAGGACTCCAAGGGTGGGTTCAACTAGGAAACTGTATCCTGTAATCCAAAGTAGGCAGGGCACAAAACCTCTGACTCGCCACTGAGGGCATGTGGTAGTACAAGAAGAAAAACTCACTCTCTCCCTATACATGTACTTACCACGCACCGGTAACGGTGTCGATTGCAGCCAGGGCAGTGAGAACATCACATTGCTGACTAGCGCGGTGATCGCGTGAACTCCGACAAACCCCAATTGTGTTGACTTTTTTTCCCGGATGCCTTGGTATTTTCTACATTGGTGTTTTTTTGCATTCACTCTTTTTTCAGGTGCTTCATTTCAAAGAATTATATCTTGGATGCGTCGGTAGAGATTTCGCCGCTGTCACCACTTTCGTTCGCACCAACAGCAAGCCCGCAAACGGCAGTACATTGTACCATGGCCAGTCAAGAACAGCAGGTGGGAAGTGCTAGTACACTTGAATGGGAAGATATACTTTCGACAAGGGAGAATGATCGGGATCCGTTTCCCGGTGGAGCGTTCGAGAGTCCTCGAAGTTTGAGTTCTGCCATGACTGGCCCCCCTGCCCCTCAAGTACTTGCATCCGAGGTCGCTAGTGCCAGTGCCCCGACACAGGAGGAATTATCCCACAAAGAGCTGCTTAAACGACAACTCGAATGCTATGAAACAGCTCTTACTATTGAATCATCCATGTATCACGCTTTGAGCCGTGCTACTGCCGAAGAAGCAGACGCCGTCACTAATAAGAATGCCGCAGCTACCCACAGCTGGTGGTATTGGTTCTTGGACGAACGAAAGAATTATGTGATGGATTACCTGGAAACATGCAGGTAGCTTCCCTCGGAATGATTGTACATTTTTGCATGTCAGCTATCTCCACAATTTAGCAGCGACACCACCAAATGGTCGACGTTTGCGGTATTCTCATAACGCTATTAGTGCCTGTTGTACAAAGCCAATCCCGGAAGGGGTGGATATCGCAAACTTCAAGAAATATGAACCTCCTCTCGACGGTCTAAACGGTTATGACAATCAGCGCTCTGCTCATGTAGGTTTTCCCCGCGATTTTGAAAGGGGGGCACCGCGAACCGCCTTTCGATTCGTGGACGAATTTGGTCTCTGTTTCGCACCTCCCGTAGTGGCTTTTGGAGGCGCTCCAGTGTTGGATTTTTTTCCCTGACTTGGATTCCAAAGCGGATTACTCTTTTGCGAAAAATTATCCAAAGTACGATCAAAGTCACACCCTAGCATGGAGCTGTACTCGGAGGCATGGCCACACACCGGGCCATTATTCCAAACGAGATCAAACCCTCCAATCGTAGTCTCCTTTCCGGTTGACCTGCGGCATTGGAGAACAATCAACAAAGCATAATCGTACTAATACCCGTAACTCGCCCATACCTTCCCTCGAGGTCGATTATATCTAAAAGGTCATTTAACAGTTTGAACTTCAGATCATAATCTTCACGGGTATTGGCACTCAACTGCGGCGAGGCATGGATGTCGTATACTCTTAGCTTCTCAAGCAGAACAAGGGAGAGAACATACTGAGGGAGATGCGTTCACTTCGATAAGCCATGGCTTTAAATCGTCATCAAACAGAAAGTCGTAGCCGTAGAGTTCGAAGCAATGCTTATCGTTGATCATTATTTTTTGAACAGCAAGGAGGCTCCGGACACATATCATCTGCATTTCGTAGAAGAGCTGGTCCGTTCTTTTACGCCCGAATCTGCAAAATGTAAAAGCGAACAGGGGACTAATATTACATTATTCTTGATTCTCTCCTGACTGCCGCTTACTTTGACATTAAGTAAAGTTTTAGCTCCCGTAAACTCCATTTTCCACCGGTCTGTAAACAAAAAGCAATATACTTGAGCGTATCGTCCAAATTCTCAAGAACGTCAGCCGATACTTACTTCCGCGTTGTAATTGTCAGCTGTCTTTTGGATGGCCACGTTCGTTAGATGGACGTAGTTGTTCATAATGTCATGAGGATCCTTCGAATAGTGCCTGCTCAAACAACAAATACGGGAGAATGCTTCTCTAAACTTAAAGCCCTTCCTCTATTTGTCGCTACGTACGACGCGGAGAACCGTGCAAATCCTGACCGATAAAGCCATACTGTCAACGGTTGGAATGAGGTGACGAGGACATACATCCTGATATCAAATTTCTTCCCTGAGGTACCCAGCATTAAGCGTGGTTCATCTTTTTGGAAACCAGCGATTTTACGCAAATGCATGCTTACCTCCCACGAGATGTGGGTTACTGATATACTGTTGAACGACATAGGACTCGACCTGTAAATGCCGGACGAAGCAACATGAATCATTGACCTCCTACGTTGTTGGCTCTGTGTATACATACCGAGGGATTGTCCGGCTTCCATCTGTAGTCAGATTTCCATTGCGAAATTTGGGATAACTTCGAAAACAGAAATATGCCCTTCCCTTGAGCCCGGCCGATGGGCTTCATAATCCAAGCAACACCTTGTCCTTGCTTCCGTTTAAACTCCTGGGAACACAAGAGAGGACATCAATTGTTGAGCAGTACAGCGCCTCACATGCAAAATTAACTAACTTCAACGAAGAGAGCATAGTCACCAGGTAAAACGAACGTCAATGGACAGAAGTCATATTTGGCGGCTTCCTCAACGCTGCATACCATATGGTAGTTGTTCCAAGTCATGGTCTTGGCACAGGAATAACGGGGAATGTAATTACTCTTACTTTCCGTCCTTCTCATACTGTCTTTTTATTCTCTTAACATTCTTAATTAGTAAATCTTTACGACATAACTGCAAACAGTGCGCAAAATAATTCCACCACTCTAGACTAAACAACAGGAGATATCCAAATCTATCTTACCTGTTTGGCATTCCTAAAGTGATTCACTTTTTGCCACCCATCCAAGTGGAAATTATCAAATATTTCATACACCCATTCTCTATCCGCCCAATGGAAGTCCCATTCGCTTTCACTGCATTCAGTATCAACATAAAATGTTAGCCGTCTCCAGGTGCTTCCTTAGGAATTTCAAAGGCGAAGCACCTGATTCTACTAGTAGCAGCACCTCTTTGACGAGTGACAACATGAGGAAGACTAAGCCACCTACCTGTCCGTCTCTTTCCATCCTCTGCTTAGCATAA
The DNA here is from genome assembly GCA_001687465.1 of Halocafeteria seosinensis. NCBI lineage: Eukaryota > Bigyra > Bicosoecida > Halocafeteria > Halocafeteria seosinensis. The sequence continues at coordinate 32,217 of LVLI01000191.1, read as the reverse complement.
CATCGAAGATGGTGTTGTGAAATGCCGTCCTGAACCGGATGGGCCCTTCAGCTCGTGTGCGCCTAATGCGTCCATCGAGGTCGACGCTCGATACGGATCCACTTGCGGATACATTAGCCCCACCTGTTGTCTGTGCTGAGGGCCCTGCTATACCATTTACATGCACTGTAGAGGAAGAAGATGCTCCGGCGCCAACGGAGGGAGGTTTGTCAGAGCCCCCTGTACCCGTTGTTGACGCTGAGCTATTGGCTGCCATTTTACCAGGGGACGTCTTATGGACTATTTCACCTTATCGTCTAGTCGAAGAGACAATCATGCACCCATGCATCAACAATACAAGAGAATGTTCTACTTGTCGTACCCTTGTGAACTTCAATTTTCTCATTTGTGAGGCTGAATGTCGTTAATCAATGCCCCACAACAGGCAAAGTGCGTCCGCAATTACAACTGATAGTCCCTCCACGTTTGATAGTATACAGTCTGTTAGTTTGATGCGCATAAAACCCTGCATAAACGAACTTCAACTTGATGAGCATCGCGACCAGGCTTTACCGTTAACGAGTAGCCCAGAGCATGCCAGCGACCAAGGAGGCTCCCGAGGCACAGCAGCCGGAGGATGCAAGTTCCGTCGAGCAGAACGTTTCCAGGCTGCGCTTAGATTCTGTTCAAGGACAACGGCACGGGCGAGGAGAAGGAGGGCATACTGCGACGGAAGAAGTTGTTGACTTTGTTAAATTATGGAACTCGGGACCGGAGCAGTTCCGGCAGAGTCTCCAACAAAGGTTAAGGTACGTTGTAACTTCATAGCTCTTTGTACGATTTTTCAGCTCCTGGATGACAGATTGGTTTTGTCTTGCAGGGAAGCTGAGGAATTTCACTACGTCGAACAAGATGCTGCTACCACCATACAGCGGCACTTTAGAGGATCCGTCGTACGCGCTAGGATTCTGCTTCAGTGGTATGTGCTTGTAGATGGAAATCGGCTTCTTGCAGCCGCTCAGCAAGGTGTTACCCTTGGAGTGTTTGACTCATTCTTACAGTTACGCCGCCATGGAGATACAAAGATGTTTTAGAGGGTTCAGCTCTCGTAAACAGTGTTACGATATCATACTTACACGGGACAGGGAACGCCTCGCTTACTTCAGGCATCTTTGCGCTGTCATGATTCAAAGGATTTTTAGAGGATATCGCTCAAGGAGACATGTACACGACTTTTATGCTCGTCGATCGTATATTTTTGAGGTAACGGAGAAGGGAGAAGAACTAAGGAAATCATTACGGGACAGTCTCCAAGAGCAAATAGAGGTAAGTGTTTGTGCATGAATCATACATTCGCAGGTTTCGCCGCCACTTCCTCCATATGCTTGTGTCTATTGCAGAATAAATTAGTAAACGAGGAGGAGAAAGCGATGGAGGAATTTGACAAAGTTACACAGCATTTGCATCATTTGATGTCCACGAAAACACAAAGTGGGGTATTCAATCCGCAGTACGCAGAACACCCAGACCAAATTCCCTCATCATTTAACGTTCCTATCGAGGACCACCTCCATAGGGGGGTGAAGAGGTACCTGCGGACTCGCGGGCTGCGCACAGGGAGCGCGTTCCAGACGTCTGACCGGAGTCCTCGATCGTATGCCGGTTCTTCTGAAACCGTCCGTATATCGAGTCCCTACGAGGCTGAAAAAGAGAAGCAAAAATTGGAGAAACGTTTGAGCGAGTTGCAGCAGATTTCCTCTCAGCCGTATAGACCTACTTCAAGACCTGAAGACCTGAAACCATACAGGACCATTCGATCATCCAGCTCATTTGAAGAACCATGGAAGCTCGCTAGGTCTACTAGGGAGTTTGAGAATGCACCCGAAAACATCACAAAACGAGTAGGTTATCCACATCAACCCTACTTTATTTCAAGCAACAAGACAGACCGCGTGTTCGAGGACCTGGAACGAGAGCGAGTCAAGTCTCAGAATAGCTACCGACAGCTTCAATCTTCGGGGCTTAGCCACAGTCGGGGCACCCCGAAAGTTGATACAGCGAATACGTACAGCTCCTCTTCCAAACACAGGAGTACGGTAATGAGTCGTCATGGTCGCCAAGCGTTGAATCCCGCATTGCCACAGTCCGTCAGGAAGCAGTCCCCCAAGCTGAGGAACACAAGGGGAAAGGCACAGGATATCATGACTACCAATGAAGGACGCGAATTGCAATCCTTCAGTGAAGACTCCTTACATCAATCATAGCATTGCATTGGAGCAGTTTGTAGGTCATTCAATGTACATAGTGATTACTGCTATTGGTTGGTTGAAGTGAAGTGTCGGTAAACGGTTGTACAAGTGTTGAGGATACATGTAAATATTTTTTCTGCCAGGTGCTATTGATAGCGTGTTGTATTTTTGCCAAGTTAAAATATAAGTAAAGTATGTTATTTGGGTTGAAACTAAAGAACTGAGTCCGCTGCAATAAAGCTCGTTTTGTAGCCAGAACGATGACGTCCTTGCTGCATATGGATAAGGTCAAGGACACCGTACTACCCTCACCCATGGCGAGTACTGACCCTTTTAAAATGGCTGCTTATGGGCGGCTAAGCTCCCTGAAAGAGTATGCCAAAGAACATGCTCCAGCACCACCAACGCCCAAGAAACGAGGCAAGGCGCAGCCGGCGACAGATGAAGCAAAGCCAGCAAAGACAGTTTTCGATCCAAGTAGTAAAGACAAAATGGGTTTTTCGGCTCTTGCTCGAGCTACCCAGAATGGGCATGTAGATGTGGCAAAGTGGCTCATTGAGCAGGGAGCAGACGTCGAAAGCCAAGCGTAAGTAGCCAGTTGCTATACTAATCGCGTCGGTTGTTTACTCAACATTAACGAAACTTCAGGCCTGATGGCTCCACACCCTTACACTACGCCTGTGCATTTGGAGAGGAGGCCCTGGTTCGCCTGCTTGTCGATTCCGAAGCATTCGTGAATTCCCCCAACGCCTCAGGAAATAGGCCCTTACATACAGCTGCCAGAATGTTAGTACCGTGGACGTCTGTTTACATTCCGACCTTGGCAATATACAGTGGATACTTTGCAGAGGATCCTTTTCGATCATGAATATTCTGCTGGAAGGTGGCGCAGATATTAATGCACAGAACCAATCTGGCTGGACGCCTTTGCACGTTGCCAGCTCCGTCGGTTCCGTAAGCTGCTCTTTGTTTGTTAGTCTCGGTATAAAACCGTTGACTGGTATTACACGCTGGCGTCTTCGCAGTACTCAGCGATAGGTTTTCTTCTAGACAAAGGGGCAAAAGTATCACCCAAGGACAAAAGAGGATTTACTCCGATGGTAAGATTATCAACGTTTATTTTGCTCTTGTGCCGACACGCATTTGTTGGCTACTGCAGCACCTTGTCTGCCAATTGGGTTTCGGCAAAGCTATAAAGACGCTACACAAGAAATCGGCTGATCTTAGCGCGAAGAACTTGTAAGTACTATTACGAACATCTCTCTAATGGTGACCTCTTTCATCGTAGATGCTTGGTCCACTGCCCGCCCCAGCGATGGCAAGACTCCGTACGATCTCGCTCGAAAAAATGTGAAAGAACTCCTTGATAATCTAGCCCCAGCAGCTACCACTGAACAGTAATAAAACTTGGAGGATACCAGGACGTTTCTCCGGTGAAGTTATTTTGATAATAATACAGCCCGCTGGCATCATCGAAAAAGCTAGAGTACACGTACTGAAGAAGTCTGCGTGTGTACTGTCTGGCGAAGAATCCCCTGACTACGCGCTGAATTTGGGTAGCCTGGAAATCTTCGTCCATTGAATCGTATTCGCGTTCACCTGTAGACAGTTCAAATGCAGAAGAAGCGCATTCATCTTCACTGTACGGTGCAAACCCTACGAAGGAGTCTCCTTGATCATTTAGCTGTCCATAAAATTCATCCTGAGAATTTTGCGCATATTCACTTTCTTGAAACTCATTGGCAAATGGAGAACCACCCATGTTGTCGTAAGTCTCATTTTCAAATAGAGACGCTTGCTCACCCCAAACGTGGTTCCCCTCTGCATTGGTATCGTCAATCTCTAGATATCCACCTGAACCGTTGGCATTCATTTCATACTCAAGAGGCTGTTGAGTCACTGCTGTTTGAGCTGGGGGCTGAGAAAGGAAATAAACCGGATTACTATCTGCATCAAGGAAGTAGCAGTTTCCGTCTTCCTGCATGTAGAACTCGGTACCACTACGATCAAGGTAGCTGACGAAACCATACTCGTCTATTCTCCATGGATATCCATACTCATCGATTCCATCGTAACCAGATAAATCCCATTCATAGTGCTCTGGCTCCGTAGCGGGTGTTTCCTCGTTGGCTTTTCTTCTAGTTTGTTCGTAAATGTCCGACATCCCTCCCAACCATGCCGAAGCGCCCGTGCTCCCCCGGCGTGCTCGACGCTTCTTCTTAGATTTCTTATTCACTCCAGGGTGCAGCTGTCTGTCCCTGTAGGTCTCACGTGCTTGTCTGCGTTGGTCGGTGAGGTACCTCAGCATAACGACCCGTCCAGGAAAACGGCTGGATAGCCTTCCACACACTTTGTCAATATCAAGTTCTTTCGAGATTCGCAAAAGGTGGCCCCGGACAACCTTTTGCATCAATGTAATCTTCTTCATGAAGTCTTGGGATGCAGCAATCTTAGCAATTAAGGACAGCGGCCAGGTGGGAAGCATCAATGTCAGACTTCTCTCCAGCTTGTAACGCTCCCCGACCTTACTGTTCCAGAACTGTCCTTGAAAGATTGGCACGAATATCTGATGGAAAACCAAAGCATAGCATTTTTCAAGAGGCGTTGTGTCTAAAGGTACCCTGCTGATAGCTTCCACTACCGCCTGACGTAGATGTACTGGAATCACATGTAGCCAGCTGGCCCTCTCAATATAGTTCTTGTAAATGCTTCCCGCTTTATCTGAGCTGGCTACAAGTACTCTCGCCATATCTTCTTCGGTGGCCCGCACGAGTCTGTCAGTACGTAATTTTCGTAAGGCTTGGACTGCCGAAAGGAACATAAACTCCTTTTCCATACCAAATTGTTTGGCGTACTGAACGGCGAGGGACTTCCATCTGGACACTCCCAGTAAAATTTCAAGTTCATAGGTAGATGCGTTAATTTTCAAAAAGTGTGTCCTCCCGCTAGAGTCAGTATGTTCATCCTCCGAATCATCGGAGTCGACCGTTGCCGATGCACCAAACTTCTCGGGCTCCCTTTCGATGTCCCCCAACAGCTCGTTCGCACCCTTGGAAGCGATATTGTCCAACTCTTCTGGCGTCCGATACTTCAAATCATCTTCCACTATCTCCCAAAGGATATCTCCATGGGAACGCTCGTACAGAGCACGTTGAAACGTTTGCCAGACGGCTGTATGCTCTGCAATATACTTAGCTCGTTGTGTCCGCCTCAAGAGCCGAGCCTTTGCATTGTTGCATCGCAGCATGTACCAACCGTCCTCGCTTGCCATCTGCTCTCTATCTATTTGTCTATTCACATTCGCTATCGCTTCTTCAATGAGGAGGCTCTGTTGTTTCATGATTGCCGAAGAAGCTATCTTGTGGGATTCTGGTTGTACCTCTTGCAGAGTGCGGGCTGAGCGGTGCTCCTGGTTAAACTTGGTTAGTTCTTCACGAAGTTCGCGCAGTTGACCCGCTAGTTTTAAGGTTTCCATTAAAAGCATGTTTAATTCAAACACTTCCTCCTTTACTACGCTTTCCCCTTGTTTCCTGAGCGTCGAAATTGTGTCTCTCAAGAACTCAGCCGCGTCGCTGAATTGCCCTTTGGCGAGATATAATCTACCATAGAGTTCGTGGGTTTTCGCTATACTGGGATGGAGTGGTGGAAGGTTTTCTCGTTGAAGCTTCAGCACCCGTTCTAAAATTTCTTCAGCTTGATCAAAGTCACGCTTTTCTAAATACAGTTTCACAATCTCCAAGTCGGAGAATTTGGAATAATGCTCTGTTTTCTTTGTGCCTAGAAGCTCATTAGCCATTCTGCGGTCTTCTTCTCGCTTTTCATCTTGTGACTTGTCGAATAGTATCTTGGACTTCCTCTCGGCCGCAATGTTTCTGAACTGCCCCCCAGTGGCGGTGCGAACACTTGACGAGTCCACTACTTTGTCAGTCAACGTCCATCGCTGCTGCGCTGTTTGCGCCGACGTACTCTCAGAGCTCTCCGTTTTACCGTTAAATATAGACTGCATTGAAAATTGCTTTTTCTCCGCTTCTTCCGATTCCTCTGCCTTTACAACCAACTCTCGCCGCTTGGATAGGGCTTCTTTGTCATTCAATAACCCTGGAAGCTGGGACCGAATGGTCTTGGCGACCTGGGTAGACAATTCTTCCCGATGTTGCTTCATAGCTGAGGGCACTGCAGCGAACTGCTCACCAGTTTTCGTAGCTCTGAAGCTATCCGTTTTGGACAAGCTGTTGGAGGTATCTATAGCTTCCTTAGAAGGCTTGGACTCCAAAGAAAACGAACGAGTGTTTCTGTAACCACCAACGACTTGATTTCGCCAGACACTAGAGCCTTTTCTAAGCAATTTCGCTCCCGTCTTACGTGGGCCGGAAACTTGATCACTAATCATCGGCCAGCATGTATGCTCCGACGATTGCTCCTTCTGAAACTCGACTAACTTATCCATGTTTTCCTGCTTTCGACGCTTTTGCTGCCTTGCATCTCTCACCCTCTCGAGAGCAGCGATACCGGATGGATTACTCTTGTAGTTTTTGCTGCTATTCTTGGCATCCATTCTGGCCATTTTCTTTTCTACAAGCAGCTCTTGAGCGCTTTCGACTGTATTCCGCTCTTGAGTTTCCGAAGAGTTGCTGACTTCCAGTGTGCCTTTCTTTGCCCTCGCCCTAGCAGCCTCTTCGCGGATTCTAAGTTGAGCTCTCATAATTAGTATTCCTTCTGTTAGACCTTTCGGAAGTAGTGGTTTTAAGAGATGATGCCTATGAGAGTCCTGTTGAGTTAGGTAGAGGGCACTACGAGTTCCGAGCTTTTGGTGAGTGTTCAGATCAACAAAGCGCGCTTCGTCTTCCGGGTTATAATCGCACTTCTCGCCTCCCTTCAACACGTGTTTTTCTTCTTCGTCGCTATCAATCTCTCCTGACACCGAGTAAAATCCTCCGGTTATTCCGTATTGCTGATTAATGAATGTTCCGAACTCTAGATCGGCAGCTATTCGGCCGAGGATTCCTTCGGTCTTCCTGTCAACTGCTCCAGACGAAACAAGTTTCAATCCATCGTCTACGCTACTTGTACGATCCTCTTTTGATCCTGCCTCATTGTCTCTCCTATTTTTTTCTAACTCCATTCTCAGACGTCTTATGGCCCTTTTCTTGCGCCTCGAGAATTCCTGGGCACGATGCTCTCGTAAACTTTCCAACCCTGAGGCGAACAGTAGAGGATCGTACTGTCGTTCCAGTCTTTGTACCCTGCCCAGCTCCAATTGACGGCGAGCGTGTTGCCTAACTAGCGCGCTACTATGAGATGCCAAGAACAGCGCCGCAAATGACAAAGATGAGGTCTTCTTTTTCCGCTTGTTGGTGTAACCTAGCCACGTGCTTCCCTGTTCCTTTCCAAGGGATTGCTCCAAGTACTCCAGACTACTTGGCCATGCTTCTGCCTCCGGCACAATAATATCGAGCTGATGCTCGGGCAAGTCCGCCTTTTTTGGTGGGAAAGGTAGCTGGTGTTGTCCAGAGACTGCTAGCTGCGTGGAGTTATTTCTCCCTGGGTCTAGGTTAGTACCAGCGTTAGTATCTGCTACTACATCATGCGCGATAATAGGATCTAACGATTCACGGTGCTGTTGTTCTAGTCTGTGTCCAGCAGATGGTTGCGATATACCCAACTTACTCGCAAGACCACTCTCCATAAAAGCATCAGTTGCTTTGCTGAAGTTCTTGCTAAGTGTCCCCTTTTTGAGCTGGTCAGAGGCAGATTTCCAAATATTTAAAGCGGGATCTGCGTCTTCCGTGTTCTTGCTGTTTGCTGAATCTTGGATTTTACTGAAAACTTCATGAGCGCTAAGTCCCTGCTCAAACAGCTTCGCGATGTCACCGAAGGGTGCTGTCTCTGAGGACTCCTCTTGGGCTACATGTTTAAACAATAGTGCACTCTGAACCGCAGACAGAAGTGCTTGCATTATTTGGAATTCAAGCGCATCCAGAGGAACCGCGTATTCCGAAACGGCGGTCACTTCACTCTTTACTGTGCTTCCTGCACTAAGCTGCTCCTGTTTTCGCTTTTTCCGCTCGGCGGCTGCACACCTAACCCACTCAAAGCAGCTGAATCCACTAAAGTCTACCTGTGCTGGGTTAGCTCCTTCACTCAAAAGTAGTGGGATGACCCCCTGTGACCTGAATCTACAAGCATACATTAAGGCAGTGCGGCCTCGGTTATCGCATAAATTGACGTCAGCGTTTGCCTCAAGCAGTGCAACTACCACTTTCAGTGCGCTTTTACCGTTAGCAGAAGCGACCATTAATGGACTCACCGTTTCCCCCGAGTAGCTTAAACAAGAAAGAGAATTTACGTTTGCGCCAGAGTCAATTAAGATCTTCGTGGTTTCTGGGTCGTTAAGCAGAGCTGCAAGGGTTAGTGGGGTTGTTCCGTTGAAGTCCCTTTGTTCAATATCACACCCCAATCGAATCGCCAACGGCAAATGGGTATGCGCTTTCGCTTTAATCATGGCCGTAATTGGAGTGTCACCTCTGCGAGTCATGTACTTCCTCGGAGCGCCCATTTCCCACGCAATCACTACTTCATCAAAATTTTGCTCCATTAGGCCTAGTTCTAAACGACGCAGTAATCTCTTTGTGCGATACTGCTTTGACCAGTATAGCCTCTTGTCGCTGGTTTCAAAGTGAGTGAAGACATTTTTCCGGGCTTCTCTCTGTCTCCATTGCTTGTACCTTTCTTGCAATATGGACAGTTGCATTTCCAACGAAAAGCCATCAGGCACTCTTGCATTAACCCGATGGATTCGAAGAATCTCTTGAAGGCTCTTAACTCCCATGGCTACTTTATCGGCTTTCTGCATGACAAGAATATCATATCGATCAACGGTGTTGGCAATTCCGCAACGTTACATTCCCACACACCATCTTTTTCCGTTCTCTCTGGGCCACCGACGGAGGTACAAAGAGGTTCCATATCTGAACAGGACAGCAAAGAAGAGTGGAATTGATCATTCAATTAATAATGCTTCCCGAGCGAAGACTTACTGGGCCGGTCTGTTCATCTATCGAGAAACCAGGAGAAAAATGAAATTTTCTCGAAGCAAACTTCTCCGCCTTTGTGTTTTTCACTTTAGCCACCCATTGCAATGTCTTATATGGACTTTCTCGCTTCACTAGTCCCTTTTTGCGTAGTCTTTCCTCTCCTGCATCCCTTCGTTGATTTCTTCGAATGATCTCAGTTTGCTTTTTGAAGTCGGTTGCCAGCCCGTGGAGCTCTGGAGCGAATGTTTTCCACCTCTCCACCCATCTGACGTCGTCATCAAAGTACGCTTTTCTTGGAGGTCCATATTTTCCAAGTACCTCGTCTTGAGAAAAGCTTGGACTGTGGGTCGGTTTGTCTTTCCTTATGGGACTGGTATTCATCCTAAGCGCGAAAGGTCACTCATGGGAGACACTCAATGTATGCAACAGATGTTGCATCAGATAACAAGGAGACACTACTTAAAGCAATTCCTCCAAGCAACGAAAATAGACCTAGTGCCACTAGGCTAGTGGGCAGTGCGCACTCATTATCGGCGGAAAGTTTGGCGCCAACGGACCAAACGCCTGGTTCACACGGTGTTCAATGAATCACACCTACCCTGTTCTAGCTTCGAAAGTCTCTAACAAGGGATAATTGTGGGTCAAAGTCATTGCTGTTTAAATTTAACAGGTGTTTGCTTTTATTGTGAATGAATAAGAGTGGGTAAAAAAACACAGCACCTGTATGACATGCAACACGTGAAGAACTCATTGCTGCAGAAGCTCTACAGCGGAATGCAGTATTGTCTTAGGGTTAGGGTGAGACGTTTCATACGCTGAATCACACGAAATACGTAAGCCATACATGTATGATAGCATTCTTCCTAGATAGTCGTATACAAACACGAGGACGGTGGCATAGTGAGCTCCTTTTGCACATGAAGATAGTATCTAGTTGCACTACTATTAGAACATCAAGGACCCCATTCAAGCCCTATCAAAAGGCATACACTCGGCTTTCTCTGCTGTTTTGTAGACTTTCTTCAGTTCCTTGGAATCCACATACCAGCGGTACCCGGTATGACAGAAGTGCAGAAACCCCTAACCAACCCTCCTTAATGCGACGTTTTCATTAAGCACCCTTTTCTACGAGAAAAAGTGTTTGCAAATGCAACAATATTACAGGGGTCTCCCAATTCGTGCAGGTGTTAGTATATAATAGTCTGTATTCCAAATTGCAATTTACAGGATGAATTCGCAGGAAATTGTGAAGTTGAGCTGAGCGCGTTCTGTGTTTCCTTCGAGCACTTACCAGATATAATGCACATTCACTCAACACAGTATATTTGGAATAGTTCCTATTCGTCCGCTTAGTATGGATATCAATCGTGTATTGAAAGCGTCTACTGGAGCCAAACAAGGACGGCATCGGTGTTCCGCAGCCGTTAAGCAGCGCATTGGGTGCATTCGAGGTATCTGAGGCATAATAATGGACAGTACGCCTCCTTTAGAAAGGCCAATCCGTACAGCCCGCTTTACGAACGCCGCTGATGAGAACACTGGTGGTAGAGGCAAAAAAGACACACAGACCGGCGGACGAAGTCAGCTTCGCAAAAACCAGCCTTTGGGTGTCGTAGACGAAAATACAGTGAATGCGACCGGAGGACCATCTGTAAAGTCCCAGTATGGACGTCGTCGACGAAATGATACAGCTTCCTCTAGCATTAGTCACGATGCCGGGGACACCCAACAGGAAAGTAAAGTGCACGTTTCATCATCCAAGCCCCTTCGAGTTTTTTCGAACAAGGGTGTGCATTGGCATGAAGCAAGACCCGTTCAGCGAAACTACTATGGTAAGAAACAAACCAGTAAAGACAAACCGACGTCAGCAAGTAACACATGGAAATCTGTTGTTGGTATGGAAGGGTTATCGTCGTTGCTGGAATCCGAAGAAGATGGTCACACCGGTGATAGAGATGGAGAAGGAGAAGAAGAAGAAGAGCAGAACACTGAGAAACAACAGGATCAGATGACGCCACTAGTGCAGCATCGAAATAAGGAGAGACCAAGCCTGGGGTCGTTGAGTACAACTAGCGAGAATAGTACCCACTCCGATGTAGCCGAGGGACTACAGTTTACTGAAGAATCTCACCACCGCGAGGACGAAGGGCGACAACATAAGACGGAAGAAACAGAAACTAAACTTCACGGGCACAGCGATAAAACGAAAGTATTGGGTGTCAATGCTCCTGCAAATCAGCTGGGCTCCAAGAACGGACTAGCCAAGCAGGCCTTCTCAAAGAAATTCAGTAGCGCGCAGCAGAAACGGGGCTCTGTTGCAAAAATGAGCAGGATGTCGATGAAGTCAGCGCGCGCTCCTTCTATGAATCAAATGAGAAGGATTAGTGTTGGTGGTAGTGCGTATGCACTCCCCGGTCTAGCCAATAAGAGTGTGAAACCTCCCGGACAGAACTCAACATCGGAGACGTCGGAGCAAACCAAAGCCTCTAGTTCACTGAAGGATAGAATGTCGTTAATAGGCGCGGTCAAACTACCCGGCTTAGATGTGAAACAGACTCCGGGTAACGTTCTGACTAAGAAACCTCAAGCGAGTACAACGAAAACCTCATCTCTCAACCAGGAAACAGAAGCACAGCGCCGGGACACTAAACGGAAAGAACTTTCTAAAGAGGAGTCATTGAAAGTTTTTGAATTTGTGCTGGAGTTCCTGGATTCTTATCATTTAATGCACATAGCACCCCAAGTTTGCAAAGACTGGAATAGGATCTCGCGGACGTTATACTCCTGGAGGGCAGCCGAAACCAAACATCATGATTTTGCTGATACCAGTAGCAAACCAGTTGTTCCCCTAAATACGCAGTGGTACCCGTTTTTAAAAGCGTTTCCATGGGGACGATACTTGACTGCCGGTGGATTTAAGGAGGTTTACGAGGTCTGGTGTGCTGCTTTATGTAGAATGGAGGCAGTGGCTATCATGGACGTTGAAACATTGTGCGCAGTTGATAACTTTGAAATGGTAAAAGCTGAAGTACAAACTTCATGCTTACTCAGTGAGTTGGTGCGGACTGGTAAGTGTCCTCACTACGTAGAGGTTTATCAAGTCTTCCCTCACCAGTATCACATATCAGCGGCTTGGTGGGGAAACGAGGAAAGCACGAACCCATGGCAGGTTTCCGCCGGAGAGCTTAGCTCAGTATATTCTCAACATAGCGAAAAGGTCAAGAGTGCCATTGAAAGCATTCAAGGGGACGATTCTCAAAGTTCGGACAATCCACAGGTAGCAAAAATTCCGAGTCCTCCGGAAAGTGAGAAATCGCATTATCAGTATATTAGAATGGAACTCTGCGCGCAAGGCGATATGGAGGAATTTCTTCGAATGGAAGACGGCGAAAATATCGACGTATCCTATTCAGGACAAGATGCCTTGAGCTATGTGTTTCAAATGGCATTTTCGCTTCATGTAGCCCAGAGAGAAATTGGTTTGTGTCACTATGATATTAAGCTCCTGAACTTTCTGCTGAGACCCGCAAGCGAAATGCTTAATTCAAATGATTGCAACAACAGTTGCGTCCACCTGAGGTACAAGATTGAGGATGCTAATTATAGACTCTTATTGCCATTAGATTGCTACTCCAAACGGTCCAACCTCGTTAAACTCGCCGACTTTGGAACAGCGGATTGTGACTCGGAATCTTTGGGAAAGTCAGTGCAGGTTCATCATTTTACCACTTTCGAAAACGTGCCACCAGAATTCCTAATATACGGTGACGCCTCGACACAAGGTTTTCACAACGATATGTGGAATCTCGGTCTCTGCATGTTCCACTGTTTCACTGGAGCCATGCCGTACGAAGAGATATTAGAGGAAGTCCAGGCGCCGGACGCTCTAATAAAGGAGTTGGAAGGACTTTGGAAGGATAAAGCGAAGTTGGGACAAAGAAGATTGTCACAGGCTCGGAAGCAAAAGTCGAGCTCGAACGACCGTACAAGTTTGTATCCCGAAGAAATAAATGCTACTTTTGAGGATGTAACCTTCTTGGCTTTGGGTGAAGCACTAAAATCTGATGAAGAACATACCCTCGCTCACACACTTTGGCGTTTCGTGGTTCTTTTAGGATTCCCGGGGAGCGAAGAAGCCGTGCATAAAGAGAATCCGCCCGAATTCGAGAACAATCCCGTGTGGAGATTGCTCAGGAAGTATATTTTACCCGAGGAATCGGCTCTTGCCAAGCCGACCCGCGGAAAGAAAAAAAGCAACTCTGCCGTGCAGAGATGTGCAGAAACATACCAGCGTGATATCGAACGATTCTCTATTGTTAAGGGTAGTCACCCTCTAGTGAAAAAGCTACGGAGTAGGTTAGAGGAAATTCCCGAAGGTGAAAACCTGTTATACGGACTGCTAACGTTTTCGGCGTGCAATCGACTAGCCGGTAGAGATGTTGTTTTGCATCCTGCCTTTGATTTGTATAGGGATGAACCAGCAGAAGATGCAGTAGGAAGTGGTGATTGTTCAGTGCAAATAATCAGCAGTTAAGCGCACTCGCAACAACTTCTTCAAACAGCATTGGCGTTGACGTAGAAATGAGCAAACTATGGAACGCAAACGCCCTCTTGCCAAGGACAAAAGCAGGAAGTATATCAACGCATCCGGAAGCAACCCCTCTAAAATCACTAGTTAGAAAACAGTCATCCGAACCACTTTGCTGCACTGCGCACTGTTGGGGACTCACCAGTATCTGTGTCAAAGAGACTAGTTGAGTCCCCGGCACCACTCGCGAAAAACTGAGAGGAAGAAGGCTCACTGTTTTCTTCAGTATCTTTAACATTGCTATCGACGTTGGAGCAGTCATACTCATGTTGCCGTTGCGCGGCCAGCTCGGCGTTACTGAACCAGTGTTTACCGGGTTTATCATAGGGCATCTCGCGATTCTCATATAGGAAATCCTCCTCGCCATACCCTTCTTCTGTATCTTCGTTGTTATTTTCGTAGTAGGGGTCTTCCACGGCATCATCGATTACAGTCTTACCCAGATTCCAAAGTCCACTCCATATTGAGCTAGCAAATCCTGCTTGGCCCGATCTATGTGTTTCACTTCCGTCGGGAGATAAAGGCACTTCTTCAAACTCGTCATCATCATCTTGGACATTCGTAGGATGATTTTGTTGATACCCTCTAGCGCTAACGTCATCAGTCTGCTGCCGATGCTGCGATCGAAAATAATCCAGGGCACCTTGCTCTCGAGCAGAATAGTGGGTTTCTTCATCGTCCTCCAAGTTTCCGGAATGTTCCTCTTGTGGTTCCTTCAGCTCAGTTCCATCGTGCGAGCTAAACTGCACGTACTCTTCCGTTTGCTCTGGAGCAGTATAGCTACTTTCATCATTCATCATGGTATGCTTCGAAGGGTTGTCCTGAAATTGGTTAAGTCCCTCTTGCGAAGTGTCTACATGTTCACGGAATGGATGGTCTTGCTCACTCATCCTACTATACTGCTCTGAACTGTTATCTTGAGACGTGGTCTGCTGCTCTTGTAAGCCAAAAGATTCAACAAGTGATCCATGCTCGCAATTAGGATGGCCATTCTTATTTATACTTGCTTGCTGCTCATCACTAGGCTTTATATCGACTGCGTCATTCTCCACAGAACGTCTGCGTTCTTCCCCAATTGAACCGTTTTCCGTTACTACCCGTTCCTTTGTACCCCCGGATTCACCCATATTATCATCCCAACGCTCGAACCCCTGCCCATGCTCGTTATTGGGATCTTGAATAGCAGTCACGGGATGAGAGTCGTATCCAAACGAGTAATTCATAGAGGTGTCAGCCGCTTTTTCATAAGAAACTCCACGTTCATTATCCATGAATTCTAACGTTTTGCTCAAATACTCGTTGTCAACAATATTATCGCCGTCGTTGGTGAACCTGCGCAGTGCCTGCTGGGCACGTTCTTGTGCGTTTTGGAGGGCAGTGCTTCCGCCCCACTTGGCAAGTTCTTGCCTTAGTTCTTCTTGCTCGAAATCTTGAGATGCCAGGAGTACAAGTAGTTCTTCGTGGTCGTTTCGTAGCTGTTCCAGCTCAGCTGAGATTGAGTTCAAAGAACTACACTTTGAAGCCAAGGTCTCCTCAACTCTGGACAGGTTCCGTGGTAAGTTGGCCGCATCGTTAGGAGCCTCTTTGTCTGTAATTTCAAGGGTTCTCATTGCTTGTGCTACGAAGGAAATTGCTCTTTCTAAGTTATCGTTGCCGCCTATGGCAACGTGCGGGCCGCGACCCACAGTTAAGCGTTCTGGATTGACAAAATGCGAAGTGTGCTGTTCCTCTAATTCGCGTCTCCGATGACGCTCGTTTTCAAGTTGCTGTCGAAGATTTTCCGTTTCCTCGGTGGCAGAAGTTCCTTGCTTACGAGTAGGTACGATATTCGCCGATTCCAGGGCCTCAACATCAGCCTCTAGTTCCTTGACACGTCTTTTGAAGGTATCCCGCTCTTCTTCTAGCTGCTTCACTATTGGTGCTTCTTTGCCTGCTCCTGCCCTTGGAATGCTGGATGCGACGTCATCAGTAGCGATTTTCGAATCCGATGGAGACTCCTTCACAAGCCTTAACAACTCTTTCACGACTTGCTTCAGCACTTCCGCCGACAGATCGTTGCTAATGCTTTCTGCGTCTAGTACCTTTTCCGAAATATCGTAAGAAGCCAAAAGATGGTTTATCTTACTGATTTGTTGCTCAGCAGCTTTTTCGCTCAACTGTTGCTGCAACTGGCGTGTTTTCAGTACAATGAAAGGATCCATTGTGGCACTGCAATATGCAGTGTTGTCTCGAGGCGGCGATTCAAATGGGACATAGGATATATCAATTTCGTATTGCATCGCTAAGCAGCTGCACAACGACGATGAGGCCGTTAACAATAGAGGACTGAGTCGATTCTTGGTATGCTCTATATCGAAAGAAGGACACAGCAGTTGTAAGGTTCGAAAGAGCAACTCCTCGTTTAGCCCTAGGCTGCGCGACAAGCCATCAAAGCTATTCTTCCATTCGGTTTCAACTGTTTGAAAGAACTCCCCGGACGAAGAGCTGCTCCAAAAATTGCTCAGAATACCCTCCAAGTTTCCTAGTGTTACACTATGTAGTATACTTGCTCTTATCTGTTCCGCGGATGAACTTGCCAAAGATTCGTTGTCCTCAAGAATCCGCTCCAACTTGGGGTGGGTCTCACTAGGTTCCTTTGACGACAGGCAGAGACTGGTAACAAAAAAAGCAACGGCAGCCTGCCGGGAAAGGCTTGCCTCGAGATGCTTCCCGACGTCTATCATGTAAACTCCCATCACTTCTTGGGCAATTTGTTCCACCACTTCGTTGGAAATGCAAGCCCAGGGGGATAGGATCCTAAAAAGCGACCAGACCATGTAATCGCTCAAGCTCATACCACTGGTTGCTGAGTGCTCGATCTGCTGCTTTTCAAGATTCACATATACGGAGTCAGCATTTGCTCCGCGATTTGTTAGCAGAGTTAACAGCGTTTTTATTATAAAATCTAACAAGCGCTCACAGTAATTCCCTGTGTCCGTCGGTCTCTGAGCCCGAGATAGTCTGAATCCAATTTCTTCGCAAGCCGTACGGCTGGTACGAAATATCGACTCATATACCCGACAGCAGAATGAAAACACACCAAGATGGGCTCGGCTAGTTTCGTTGAAAGCAAACGATTCGTTGGCTTGTAACTGGGAAGATAGAGCATCGCAGCTGGAGAAAAAAGCATCCAACACAATCCTACCTGGAGATAAGATGGGCGGAGACTCCGCATCGTTATCAATGTTCATAGCCCGTGGCGACGAAATCGTTTGACCAATAAAGGTAATGCATGCGTCTTCAGAGGACTGCAGGTGTTCTAAAAGGAAATTAGCGCACGTCTCCCCCTGCGATTGGGGACGGAGACCATGAATGTGCTCCCACGAAGAACTCGACAATGTTTCAACATTAACAGAATCCACATCAAAAGATTCAGACAGGCTTGCGTTTTGTCCAGTAGATGCCAGTAGAGCAATAATAGTGCTCGCCGAGAACACATTTAAGAAGGTACCCTCCTGAGGCAGCTCTACGAAGTTGTACGAACGACCTAGTTCCCCCGCCAAGTGCTCATTGACTCGGCGGGAAAGTGCAATTTCCATTAGCGAATGCTCTACACGGCTGTTGTTATAAGCCATTGCAGAGACGATACTTACAGCTCGAATCCTTTGGATCGTTGAGCAATAAGGTCCAAAAGCGATATCAGCTATGTGTTCGACAAACCCAGGAGCCATCGCCAAACCCTCTTGGTTGTGAGCCACTACATTTCTCTTTTCGGCGAAGAGTCGATCCATCCAATCCCAAACCACGTCTTCTTCCGTATGGCCAGCAGAAAACTTATACGGAGACGACTGTTTTAGTACGTGCCCACAATTGCAATTAGCCCTCCAGAACAGGTGATGCAACAAGGGGGGAATATGGTCTAGCAACGATTCCAAGACACTTAATCCGTAGTGTATAATCAGAGACTTCTGTGATCGTAACATTCCGCTGTCAACAGGCTCGATCGATCCGTGGTGATCTTGCTCATGGTGACTCCGTTTCTGTGTTTCACCATCCGTAGATGACATTCGTAGAGTCGCCCCAAATCCGCCCGACTCCGTTGTAGTTTCCTCATGTCCATATTCTTGTTTAGCTTCAATATCACCATCCGAAATCTGTAACAACGACATGATATCCTTGTACTTCTCGAATTCGATAAATGATTTTTGCGGCAAATTTGTGTTGCTAAGTAGAATGGGGTTGATCGATGAGGATGAGAAGTTGTCATGCTGAACGATCAAGTTCGAGTCTCCAACACCAATGGACCGTAAAACGTTACAGACAACCTGCAATCCATCCTGGAGAAATACGTCAGTAGGAGAGTGACTTCCCTCGTGGATTAGCGAAAACACCTGGCTCAACCCGTCCTGGAACATAAAGAACTGTCTAAAATGCAAGCTCAGGTTAGACAGATGCACCATCAGCAGTAGTGCTTCGTTCCTTATCTCCTCGCTCCCATGGAGCATTTGCATAAGGGCCTCAAATCCCGCTTCACAATCCTGGAGATGTGGTACAAGCATGTCAGGAACAAGTTTCACTAGTTGGACTAGAACTTGTAATGACAAGAGTGAGTCCCAAGTGCTCTCATTGGCTACTAACTCAAGCAATGTCTGTATGTGTTCTCTCCTTTGTACAATGCGGTAGGCAGCCTGGGCGTGAGTTGGAACAGAAATCGTGTTACTGGATGCACCGCTACCTCGTCGTGAGGAAGTGTGTTTCTGGGATGAGCCATCCTCTTCCTCTTGCAGTGGTGTTAACAGTTCGATAAAAATTTCCAAAACGGCCAAGGTTATCTCATCCTCCTGTGTATCCTCTCCATCAGAAGCTCCATGCACGTATCGCTCCCTTTTTCGTCTGTGTATCTCGTCTAATAAACCAAAGAGTTCCAAAATAGCCCCCGTAGCGTTGGAAATGAAGTATTCCCGGTTCTTCAGTCCAGTTTCCCCGGATTCCTTCAAGAAGTTCCTGACCTCATTCAGCTTCTCAAGTTGGACTTCTTCGGAATAGGAGGCTGAATGTAGCCGAGCAGTCTTCAATTGGTCCATTAAAAGGCCTAAATGAGCATGGCGCTGGTCCGAGACGGACACGCCAAATCCTCCCAGCATGGCCATTTTCCTCCCGTACGAGTTCCTCTCTCGAGACACAACACACCATAGAAAGGCTATATGACTACGGCATGTCCAATCATGTGCCGAAAGAGGCAAAATCAAGCCATATCATGGCATTCTTGGACGCCGTGATCGGGGTCAACAAGTCGACGAAAGGATTGTTTCTTTCTTGAACACCGCGTTGACGCGGCGATGCATCATGCATGTTGTAGCGCAAAGATCGATAATATCGGATTGGAGCAGTATATGATGGTATTCCGTTCGGTCATTCGTTGTTCAACGCGAAACGCAAAGCGACGGCTGGCAAACTGCTGCAGTATCCTGTATACACTCCGAGCTGGGCACACTCTGCGCATAGGATTCCACGAATCCGAACACAGATTGCTTAACAGGGAACATTGCTTCTCAAGGGGAACTATTCGGGACTTTATTAACACCACACAGGAATTTGAAACAATGTCGTCCCTGGATGATATCGTCGATGCTGAGATCGACGAAGGCAAATTCAAGTAAGAAGATTGTTCTACGGTGCCGGGAAGTTTGAATTCCCCACGTGATGATAAGTGGACTTTTGAACTTTTTGGCAGGTACATTCTTATTCAAGTAAAAGATTCTTCTGGAAACAGTAAGCACATTGTAAGAGGACGAGGGGACTGCGAATACCATGGTAGGTTCGGCCTTCAACAAATTGCATAGACTGTGAAGGTATGGAGGATACCATACAACGCTGTCTATACCTGGTACTGTTGCAGGCGATATCTTCGAAAAAGTACAAGATGAAATTGGCTCCGACTTTCATCTAGAGGTTCTAGGAGGTGGCAAGATCGAGCATGACAAGTCTGCAAGAACTATCAACGTCTACGGGAAGTCTACGGGATATGGCCCCGCGGGTATGTCTGCCATAACTAGGATCAGAACATGAATTGCTTCTGTTAAACTTGCTCTTACCGTTCGCAGATCATTCCAAATCTGCGGAAGTGCTGCGCAAGTCCTACGGAGAACATAAAATTGAGCATGAATAGGCATGTGACACTTCAACGAAAATACACAGTGACTGTCAGTGAAGCCAGTTTCCCCCCCGTAGCACGTTTTACCGCTCATCAGCCAAGGTGACGCAAGCGCCTATGTTGTTTGTTACTGTTCTCGAGGCTTGTCATATTCACTCCAGTAACAGTGTTGTATTGTGTCCTTTACATATAACATTATTGTTGCACACCAGTGAGTGTGGAGGCAGAGAAGTCATCCTATTGCTGCCGACAGTAAACATGGATCGCCGTGAAGACAACTTAAATCACTTTGCTCACCCTAAAGAACGGTTATCAGCATGCCAGATTCTTTTAGGGTACAGTCTATTTATGGGGATGCTGTTTTTCATCACTATTAGTGTCTCAGAGCTCGTAGGGGAGGTCCCACGAACTCCTCAGAGGTCTACGGGGCCGTTGAGCCAGTCCCACTTCCTTCGTGCGCATGTAAGCCACAACCGATATCTGGAAGCTAACACCACCAGGGAGGACCCCGATGACACGTTCCGAAATCTGGACAGCGTGTGGAACCCTGTAAATAGCCGTGATGAAATAACAGCGTCCCGTGTGGTCATTGCAGGCACCGCCGTCTTAGTGGGATGTGCCCTTGTGATCAGTTGCATTCTTTACTTTATAGACCGTATGCAAGAGCGCTTGTTTCTAAAAGCTCTCTTAGAAGATGACGAAATGCAATTCATACGTCGCATGGTTCTGCTCGAAGGAGGCGTCTTCCGATTGGGGCCCAAACAGGCACTTGAGCATGAGTTTACCCCTGAGCACGTTCGACAAGATTTTCCTATTTGCGTTAGGTTTTGCCTCCCTCAATCTTGTCTCAGGAAGATTGCCAAATACCAGAAACAGACGCATCATTACGGAGATTTTCGAACCATGTTGACGGCCCAAAAGCCACCTTCACTGAAAGTATGGGATCAATTTCTGTTTGCATCAATCTTGGGGAGTTACCGAGGAATCGTCTTATCCAAGGCTCTTCTCGGCCGATCGAGAGTTGACAAAATTATATTGGGAGATGAGGACGATCCGAAAGCTGTGGTACATAAACAGAAAATGAGGCTATTACATCTGCTAGACCACCAAACAGCTCGGTTTATTCAGGCAGCTGCCCTGAAACCCATTCATGAGGGGCACCTCATTAAGATTGACGATACTATGAACAAGAACCCGTACAAAAAAGCAGCTCCTATAAACCCTTGCAAGCGGTTCTGGGAATTTAAGGCACTTATTGGAAACTTATGGTGTCTCAGGATGCGATTTGAACATCCGTACATGGAGTTCCTGTTCAGGTACGACCCTTTCATTACACGGAATCAACGACTTGCGGTACTAATGGGATCCATGACCGCTGCACTAGTAACAGTGGCTGTTCTGTACCAAGATATTGATTGGTTTAGGGACCTTTCTCCCTACGCATTCCAACTTGTGGTTGCTGGCTTAATGGGCTGTGTTGTACAGTACTTTGCGTCCATTGTACTTCGAAAGATCATGAAGTGGGGCACCACTGCCCGCTTTCAAAACCAGTACAATGAACTATGGAAAGAAATTCGGATTCGCGAAGCTGCAGAAAAACGTGAAGGGAAAACCAAGGAGGGGTTTCTAATGATGAAAAAGTACTATGAAGCAACAACATCTACTCCAGAAAAATTCCCACCTGCGAAAAACGGGAAACCTGTGGTAGTTCAAACAAGGCTGGAATGTGATTACGGCTTAACTTCCAAAATAAGTTGCGCCGTGACCCACTGCTGTATAAGGGATATGTTCCTGTATGAAGGACTACAGCATCCTAACGATAGCGATGTTGGAACAGATGATGAGGTTACCTATGGATGGGTTGATCCCCCCACATTTTGCGTGAAGAGATGCTCTGCGCTGATGAAGTGCTGTAACCGACATCCGAACCAACGCGCTGCTTGGTTACGCAAAGCGATAATCTATGATGGTCAGCCCAAAGGATGCTGCTGGATTGGTAGAAGACCTAAGAGAGAGCTTGGAGAAAGTATTGAAGACGGAGAAGCCCTGGATACCATCGCAGCAGAAGAAGTTGTCAGAAATTCCTTGGCTCTGGACTGCCGAGATAGATGTGATACCTGGATGGAACGTATGTCCTGCAAAGTGTTCACCCGCTATCGACCGATCCACGGAATATACATGGGAGATGACGTTAAGTCTTTGAACACGAAAGCCGAGGTACATGGTGCCTCTATGAATGATGTCCATGTCTCAAAAGAGCACGTAAAATTGGGGTCAGTGCTGCCACCAAAATCGTACGAGCTCCCTATTATTTTTGTCCCGGCTGCGTCAGGAGCCATTTCGGAGGAGAGAGTGAAGGCACTGGCCCATTGGCTGGGAGTAATTAAGAAAGTGGTGATCATTCCTGAACATCAAGGGGCACATTCGATTTACATATTTATGGCACAGTGGGATACACATAATCCTGAAGTTGTACAATTCCAGATGGGACTCAGTTTTGGTAAAGTGACGCTGGAAGGCCCCAATGGTGAAACATGGCACTGCAAAGAGAAGCCGCCTCATCATATGATACCCAAGAGTATAATTAAAGGGGACGGTACAAGAGTGTCGAACGTCGACGGGTTGACCACGGTACGTCCTCTAGGCCAATCCGATTCGACGAGTCCCAAAACGCCCTCGGGGCGAACCGTCCCCGCTCCATCTCAACTGAGCAACAATTCAGGTCATCAGCGACTGCAACACGTATCAACGAGGGCGGCTTTGCTTCACCATCACAGTTCACGGCCAATTTATTCAATATTGCGTGGCAACGAGATTTACATAGTATGGCCGTTGTATGGGATGTACATACTATGCTGCGCATTTTATATGTTCTGGTGGTGGCAGGAATTCAAAGATCAGCTCTTGGGAGACCTTCTTCGCGGAATCGCGATGGGACAAGTATTTATTACATTTTTTTTCTTCCCATTGGCTTCATACAGCCGGGCAGTATGGAACATAGCCTTCGCAATACCATACTCACGGTGTCTTACGTTCCTCCCCATCATCGGTCCCAGATTGTTTGCACTGGGAGGCCTAAAAGGTCCCACGGGAAGGTCCTTGAGTGGAAGGTTGACGTTCGTTACACTGCCTCAGGCGGCTGGTATGGCGTCAGGTTTGGGCTATGAGCATGCCACGTTAACATTCACGGATCTAGGCATCATTGGGGGAGCACTACTAAATCCTGCCAACACAATAAACCATAGAAAGCATGTGCGAGCCTACAACACAGAGAGAGATGGAGGGAGAAATCGTCTTATTACCCGGTACAGTGATTTCACCATGAAGAAAAGCAGGCACCTCATCCCTCCTGAATGGCTCTACCAGCGGGGACTAATCAAACGATACCTGCAATTGCGATACCGCCGCGGCTTCCTCACAACCGCAATCGAGAGATTCGTTGAGCAGGGGATAGAACGCAGAGCAGAGAACCGCGAGAAACAAAACTGTCGGTATTCTCCTGAAGCACGCGGTCGCTGGATCCGTTTCCGAAAGTATGTTATAAGCGGACAAGCCAGACGTGATGCCTTGGCGGACGAATTCTTCACTGTGTCGTCGGAGAGGCGAGAGGCATCTCCCACTCAGAAGCAAGAGCTCTTGAGGGCATCTTCCGTGCACAGCAGCAAGAAGAAAAAGAAATCAAGAAAGCATCCACAGAACGCTTCCCGGAGGCACTGAGCTCTAACTCAAGTAGCCAAGCTTAAGTCCTAAAACGGATCAGCTTCGTTACCGCATACAATTCTCATAAATGACGCAAAATCCACCCCCATGCCGACATCTCTTTTTTCTTTCTGTTTTTTATTGATTCTTCTCGATTTTCGACCAAAAATGTTCCACAGGCGTTGATACCATGCCATCTTCTGCGGACTACCATGCTGAGCTATGTAACCTTGCTGATACGGCGCATGCCGAGTCTCATGCCAAACAGGTCGGTTTGCAGCAGCCGCGCATTCCATTACACTGGTGGAAAGTATTACAGGCTTATCATCTAGAGACAGCTTATTGAGATCTGCCGGCCCTTCGAAGAGATTCAGGTTCTGAACGATGGTGTCAGCGTACTTCCTGAATGGCTCAATTTGGAACTCAGAGGCGTACAGTTTATAACGGCGTCGAATGCCTGAGAAGACACCACCTGCTGCAAGATTTAACGTAAACTTTTCAATATCAGCAACAGATATAAAGCCGTCTCCGTCGACATCCAGGATTTCAAATGCTTGCAGTAACCGCTCGTTCTGCAGCGCCACAGAAAAACGACATAGCTGCACAATAAGGCGACAAAAAATGCTCCCAATGGCTTACGTTGAGATAGACTGTACGAGGGACACTCCAAGCAACAAATTCCATGAATGTCACATTCTCATGGTCGTAACTGCGGAGAAAAAAAATTGTAGCGACAGAAATGTCTGCGCACATGTAGGAGAGACTCACATTTGCAAGCCCTCTAGTATCATTTTGATCTCGCGTTGCGAAATTGGTCGATTCAGGATCCTCCTTCGTTCCATCAAGTAGTTTACCAGAGACTGGATCGTTATTCGTCCTTCTCCTTGGGGATCAAATTGAGACCACATTTCCTGCACATACGTCAACTCTGACGAAAATAGAAACCAGAATCGAGTGTTCAAACTCACGCTACGTACGTTTTCTCTTGAGAGATCATTGGTGCGGTGGATAAAGAAGTGTGCTGCAATTAGCATAACCAGTTTCTTCAAGAATGGATAAGCACAGTATTTCCGTAATCGAGCTGTATAACACAAGTGTGGGGTGCGCACTGTGACTCAAGTACCCATGAAGCACTTATCACGTACTTAACAATCTTGGGTCATGCCTCTCCACTGACGCTTCCCCTTCGTACATTATCCAAGGGTGCTGTAGAGCTGCTTCTGCCGTCAGCCGTCTGCGCGGGTTCCTCGTGAGCAGTTTGTCGATGAAATCCTTGACGGCTGTGGTCCGTTTGGCCCATTCTGGGCCTTCAAACCCGTATTGTCCTCGTCTGAGAACCACGTGATGTCATGTGGAATTAGTAGGAGTGTGTTTGCAACTGTTTACTTACTTAATCTTCGCGTATATCCCTCTCTCGGAATTGTCCCAGAATGGCGGGTACGAGCACATGAGAGTGAACGTAATCACCCCACAGGACCATAAATCGCAAAGCTCATTGTATTGCTTTTCAATTACTTCAGGTGCTATGTAATAGGGAGTGCCAACTGCGTTATCATTCCAAGATACACACTTGTTGTGAGGAGCGTCCGTCACATGTTAGAATGCATGATGTTTCCCGCATACCATGATGAGTCAGTATTTCACCCGCAGAAACTGCAGTAGCAAGTCCAAAGTCGATCACCTTGATCTCCGAGTCAATACCGTAGTCGCTAAGAAGAACATTCTCTGGCTTGAGGTCACTGTAGTGGGCTCGTGACAAAGGAAAACGTTACGAGAATCGGGGCAAAGCCTTAAGTTTACTTAATCAACGTACCGATGAACCAATGATCGTTCGTGACAGTACTGAATAGCCAAAAGCATTTTGGACACAACGCGACTGGCTTGTCTTTCCGTGAACCGGAAATTAGAGTCAGCGATTGGAGTGAATAATTCGCCCCCATCACATTTCTCAAACACCAGATGCACTGTTCTTCCTTCCTCGAAACAGTCTACCTGTGGAACAGGATCCAGATAGAAGGCATTTGATAAGAGTTTTCTCCCCTACACATGCAATAACTCAGATTCGTAACGTTCAGACTTACCAAACGGATAATGTTCGGGTGCTGCAATTTCTCTAGAATCTTGATCTCGTTTCGTATAAGCGGAAGGTAACTTGCTTTCTTCTTGAGAATGCTCTTGACAGCGTAAATTTCTCCATCAACCTTTCCTTTTCCCATTCTGACCACGCCGTAGTGACCTGTCAAGAAATGTCAACAATGACTAGGAACAGTGGGGGAAGTACACGTCAGTGTGGCGCGCGCAACCCGTACCTCTAGCTACCTCTTTCTCCGGCAGTTCATAGTGGTCCACAATAGATCTATTTCTTCTTTCTTTGGGTAACACATACTGAGATTCATCCTCTTCCTGTTCACTCCCTCTGTCTCGGTTCTGAATAGGTCTAGGTCGTTGCTGAGATTGCTGCTCGTTGTTGTTCGAATGAACTTGCTGTACCGGCGGCTGCTGCTCTCTCCGTTTGTTGTTCTTGGAGCCAGAATTACCCGGTAATTTGATACGTAAACCACCTCCAGGAGGACCAGGACCTGTGGCTTGGAACGGGGCTGAGCCTCCTTGTCCTGGTTTATTGACTACAGGGGAGGCTTTAGCGGTGGTAGAGGAGCCACCTGGGTTATCAGTGTTTCCACTGCCACTATTTGGCCCTTGATTGTGCTGTCGGCGTTGCTCCCTGTGTATGGAAGCTTCATCATGCACACTTGCGTGGGCGTCCTTCCCCTGTTTTGCCCCCATCTCATTCATTAAGGCGCCCCGTAGCGGCTTTTCACTGCCTTAAAACACAAAGGTGACACAACCATAGGGAACTTCACTCGTTTCTCTTTCCTATGAACAAACGGTATGAGACAAACAACACCGGAAAGACCATGAAATCTGCATGATAAAGTGGGCTACTATCATATCTTGGGAGAGGACTCCAACTTCAACAAAACCGCGCTGTCTCCTGTGTGCACCATACCATGGCATTCATGTTGGTTGGTATTATTAAGTACATGTGCGTATAGACGATGGTAAAATATGGGTCATAATGTCGGCGTCTATCAAACGCAATAGAGCAAAGACGCCCACGCATCATTCTCCCCGGCACCCCGAGGAGGAGCAAGAGGCCGCGCATTTTAGAGGCTCTAAACGGCCTCATACAGAGCCATACACGGCCCGAACGCCTACAAATAGAAAGAATAAAGCCGCTAGTGTATCGGGGACTCGGGACGCGGTTGTTCAAACACCGGAAAGCGATAAAAAAGGGACGAGAAATATGGCAGCTGAGGAGAGGAATCGAGATAAACCTAATGACATTATAGAGCTGAAAGATGATGATATATCGTCCCCCGAAGCGAGGAGTGGCAGTGCATCGGCCGCCTTTAGCTCATCCAATCGCAGCTTCCATGGGAACACACACGGAAAACAGCGGCATCATCGAACGTTATTGGACGAATTGTCCTTGAGCTTGGATGAATTGATGTCGACAGCTAGAGCGAACACATCCTCCTCATCAGCAAAGGCAGTGTCAGCGCTAGAGACGCTTAGGTTACTTCGGGAAATCTCACGAGACCAGAAAGGGCAAAGATTGCTACAGACGCATACGAAACTACTCGAAAAAATAGTATCAGCGGCGGGAGCGTTTGTAAGTTTTGTTTGAATTCTGTCAACGTGAGGGATGTTGTAAAGAAGTGCCTCTTCTATCGCTGCAGACGAACTCTCAGCAGGATGAATTAAAAAGGACTACTCCCATCGACGAGTCAATGGCCTTAGCTATCGCTGGAATGATGTATATGGTTTGCCAGAGTGGGTATGTACCCAAATTCCGGTGCTGATTTGTACCTCCTGAAGCTCTACGGCTTGTCTTCGGTCATTTTTGCAGCACCAATATCGATTTGGTTACGAAAGCCTCCTTGAGAACATTAATCTTTATTGTTCAAGCCTCCCTCAACGCTTCGAATGCTGTCGGCAACAAGAAAGAAAATATCGAAACGAAACGTAGTCAACCAAAGCAGGCACCAAAGAATGCCCTGAGGGCACGACTGCAGAAGAAAGGGGGAGGTCAAACACAAGATTCCTCCAACCATAACACTAATAAAAATACTAGCGTAATGCCGATGGAGAACAATGACTCATCTCAGGAGATGCGAGAGGCCGTCGCAGCGTTATTGAGTGATGACGTTGAATCGACTGAAGACAGCGGATCTAAGGCTGCTGAAAGCCCTGTGCAAGGCCCACCAAGTTCCGAATCATTTGAACAAAGCAGAGCCAACGAGGAGAAATGGCATATTCGAAATGCACTCCTGCCGGTTAACAAGTATGCTGCAGCAGACTTGTCAATTCTTTGTATCACTCGCTGCATTTCCTTGGGAGAACCTCAAAACGAAAACGGCCAATCTATAAAAAGTTACTCTTCATGGAGTCGCAGATATATCGAAAAGGTGGCAAACATCAAGGTTTATCTAGGTAGTCAAATGGCTCTCCGTCCGCTGATTGGCTTTCTAGTCCAAACGAGCCATACTTACCTGGAGAACGCCAGCTCTAGCGGATTAATCCCACTGAGGCTCACAAACATTCTTCGAGTTCTGGAGCACATGTGCTTCATGAACAAACAGAATCAGGAAAGCATTGTGTCTAGTAGTATGGAAACGGGGGAGATGGCAGTGAGTTCGGTTCCGGCTGTTGTACTCCTGGTACTTGACAAGGCGCTGGAGAAGAGAATGGAAAGCCCTAAAGACAGAAAGAATGAATATACCGTATTTGAGCTGTTTAGCACAGCTCTTCGGGTAGTGATGAACCTAGCTAATGAATGCGAATTGGGGTATACGGCCATCGGCCAGCCACTTCCTCGAGATCACAGACATTCAACCATGGACGACAATGCAACGCTAACAGGCATCGGCATTCTTGCTTCATCCCTGTATTCTTGTTTGGATCGAGAGCACCTCAACGTGATACATTTTGATGAGTTCCTACACACACTTGGAGCTTTAACGAACTGCGTTGAGCATTCTGTCGAAAATCGAGAAAAAGTGGCAATGACCGAAGTGAACAGCGTCGCGGGTCCTATTAACTTCTTGGCTCTGCTCGCTTACGTATTTCGGGCCATCAACTCCAGGTTGCAATTACCGCCTTTATCCGAGAACGAGGACGAGCCTCGTACAGCAGAACCGACCGATGGTAGTGACATGTCAACCGAGGACTTAGTAGCTGGGGCATATATTACTATCTTGATAGGTTGCATTGTCCGCGAGAGCCCGCAGTACTTAGAAATCGTTATCCAAGGGTTTAAAACATATTTCGATGAATCGGCCCATTGGCCACCACGAGAAACTATAGAAGCGCTACTGCCGGTTTTGCGTGCGTTTACTGCTCTTCAACTAAATGCTGGCGTTTTGACGAAAGAGGGATTGAACCAAATCCAAGGAGTTGCGTCCGGGTTATCTGCTGCCATCCATGGAGGTACGCCTTCAGCAGACTCTTTCCTTAATCAGCCACGGGGGGGCACAGAAGTATCGAATTCTGGTAACGATCCTTTTTCTTTTGATGTAGAAGAATGAACAAACCCGTACGTTCACGGTTCCACTCTCAACTTTAGGATGTAAGGAAAGAGTATATGTTGGTTTTCTTTTTCTGTCACTAGTCCATAAAGTTGTTCTACCCTTCGTCTAACAGAAGGCTTGAGATCCATCGCGAACTGGGATTCGGGACCAAAGGCAACCTGCATAGGCAGGCAAACCGCATACGTTTTAGTATCATCAAGTTGCGAGCTCTGAGGCTTCGATATTTCGAACTGGATGAGCGCTGTATGGTTTTTCCTCTCAAGGAGTTTGAATTGCTCCCCAGGTCCTTCTTCTACTTCTGCCAACCACTGGCTGAGGCTGAAAGTAATGGGGTCATCTTCCGCGCCAATTTCAAATGGAGGTAACTCCACAGCACCGTCTTGGACACTGGGGCTACAAAGGTCAACACCTACGTCATGTATGCCTCTTGACTGGAGTTGGTCTGTACCAATATCTATTTTCATGGTACTTCCTGAAGGATTCTGAAGCGCCGCCACTACCTGGGCCGATTCTCCAGAACGTAAGTCACGAAGTTTGTAGACTGCATTAGGGCTGGCTGGAAGCAAATCCTCAAGTGTCCCTAGTGCCTGCGGGAGTGAGGCAATCTTTTCATCCGCGAAGTTTCCATTTGTTGATAGGCACTCTCTCCAGCGAAGGGATTCTGACATGTGTTTAAAGGCTTCCTCTTCTTCATTGTAGCCCAAGTCAGCACCATAATGCTTCACTCCTATAATAGAGAGGTGAGGTAACATTTGTAGCGCCGACTGATGTTTTCGGTATTTAGAGAAGGGAACAGAGCGATTGACCGAATGAAAATGGCTCTCCATTCTCTGGAGAATTCCCGGTTCACTCTCAGCTTGACACATGGCACATCGAATCAGTCTTTGAATTTGCAAACGGTAAGGTGTGGGAAGTTGCCTATATGTGTTACTAGAAGCGTCCAATGTGCCAATATCGCCTTCAGCATCCTCTTGTCGCTTCTCGTAATGCCTTCTCATTTCTGATAATTTATCTATTTGCAACTCTTGATTGGACTCACTTCCCTCCGGCTCCTTGCATAGGTGATATATTGAGGGATGAATCTGCTGTAACAGAGAGAGTTTCCTGTTAATAAGTTCAACTCCTTCGACGAAGTCTGCCTTCTTGGCAGATTCTACGAGCTCTTCTGCCTTCTCCGTTGAAGGCATATCCAGGAATGCAGCAGAACAGCTAGCCGAAGTGAAGGAAAGGGGAAATCCCTCTTTCTCTAGAATTGTTTCAATTCGGTTTATATGATCCAATTTGCTAGCTACGGCTGCGGCCTGTGTCTTCTTATCCTGCGGTCGTCTCTTTCCCTTCTGCGAAAATACATCTGTCTTATTCGAAGAGACTCGGCGAATATTCGCGGCCAATCGGTTCAAGTAATCATCAAGGTAGGAATCCTCGTTTGCAGTCTTTTGTTCAATGAATTGCTTCATAGAGTCTGGACAGCAAGAGATGTCACGTTACCGATGAACGGCTACGGTGATGACGGACGAAAAACGTACCCGCTAGTTGCTCCGCACTGGAGGCTGTTACAATCTGCAGAGACGACCAGTCGCATTTTCCACACTGATAGTATGATTTATTGTCCCCCTCCGATGTTTCACTCTTGGAACGAGAAAGCAGCAAAGCAGAGCACATAGGACAATGGAAACATTTGAAACATCTGCATACATGCGGTATGACGGATACTGTTTTGATTGCTTGTGCGTTGAAATACATACCTGCCTTTCTGTTCCGACGCTTGTTGGGGACTGTAGAACGTGCCGCATTGAGGACAGAATCTGGATTCCACCGCGTGCAATGTGCATCCGGGGATTTTCTCATGCAGTAAGAGTCCACATCCATCACAGCAATAGTAACTTTGCAACGGGTGAAATTCCAGCCATTTCGCATGTGGCCTCTTGCTTCTGTCCTTAATTTGCTGCGCAATTGTCTGGGGTTCCTCACCCTCCTGTGTAGCCGCGGAGGCCTTTGAAAGACGACTAGTATGGTTATCTGCCTCATCTTTACGGGTCCATCCGGGACCTCCTTGGTATCCCAGTTCCCATAAGGGCAGACGATAAATGTGTCGCCCACCGGCAGCCATTTCACTAGGAGAAATATTAAACAATAAAATAATCAAAATGCCTCAGTGCCTCTGGGCAGAACCAATACTGCGTGAATAGAGACAAATATCGGGTAATGGCACTGTGGCAGGATTTTGTGAAGATGGCCAACTGCAGACAAGAAGATGGTGTCGTCTTTATATATACGTTTTGGAGCTACATGCAACATGCAACCTATATCGGCTGAATGTGAGGTACCTTGTATTTTTACTCTCTTCTCTCGCTGGAGGGCTAAACGTCATGACGGTAATATAAATGTGAAGTTCCATTAGTGGGTGCCCTCCCCCCAAAACTCTGGGGTTTACGAATGGAAGACCATGAAGAAAAGAAAAGATGTCTCCACAGCTTTACCAAAAGGATATCCAAGAAAACGAATCGAAGGTGGCTACACATGCTCTCGCAGATACCTAGATCCGAATAAAGTTATCTCCGCATCCCCGAGTCTTTGAAATTCTTCGGGTGCTATTTGGCGGGTGGTTACCAAATACCATGGTACCACTTCTGACGATCACAGGGGTGCATTTCCGTAACCAACTCCTTGTGTGTCTGGAACTGGCTAATGATGCTCTCCGCGTTTTTGGGTCGAGTGACCTTCTGCCTAGTATAATCTAAATACGGTGCTGTCACCTCGTGGCCAACATACTGAAGTATCACACGTCATTAAGCTATTAAGAGCATTCACCTTACATGTGCAGTCTGACTGTTGGCAAGTTGCATCGCTTTGTGGCTCAAGAACGGTAAGCTCAGAGATGCATTGAACCTAAAACCGAATAACTTGATAGAGTTTGCAACAAGACACCGCGATACCACGTTTT